>JAODUH010082509.1:0-15197 GCA_027564835.1 Typhlichthys subterraneus
AGAGAGAGAGAGAGAGAGAGAGAGAGAGAGAGAGAAATAGGTTGGTTTTGTCTCTTATACTGTAGTGGTGTTCCCATGCTGTGCCAATACATTCAATGTAGACCTTTGGCCACCAGCCTGCAGATGCTAGATCAAAGTGCACTGTTAACAGGTTCTGACCTGCCTGCCTCCACACACAACAATGCACTACAGTATATAATAATAGCATGTAGGTTATGAACTCCGCCCATTGCTTCATCAATACCTAATTACTTTGTCAAAAACAGATAGCTACTGAACATTTAACAGTCTGACAAATTACTTCTAAAAGTGTGGAATATGAAAAATAAAATGTTCCTGAAATATACAATGAACACGCTAAAGCTAACAACACAACTGCACATAAAAAGAGTTTATTTGCAGTTACGGTAATGCATATTATGTGCAGACAGCGGTTTATGTGGTACTTCCAATTTCATCTTAGATTAATTATGCCATTAAGGGGGTGCAAATAAATAGCTTTAATAAGGTAGACTGTCCAAGGGCTGTCAGGGATTTAATATATTACTTTAACAGAGCATGACCACCACCCAACTGCTGTGACAAAAATCAATCAGTCATGTTTACCAACTTTGGTCTTGTACAAACACCATGGACAGGGAATATTAATTGAATGCATGTCAGCAGGTGTCTGACACTAACTCTTGTTTAATTGTTGTTTGGTAGACGGTGGTGATGAAATAGGGGGTGTAAGGAAGGCAATTTTGTAGATAAAAGTAAATCAACAATAACCTACATACAGAATATGCAGATTAATGGCATGTGTATGGTGTTTACATTACTGTGTGCATTGCCTATGCACGTATATCTGTTAATCTATTTAGTTATTTACGATTGCGCTGATCACTAATGGGGAATAGTTGACTGATATCACATAGCAAACAGCAACCAACAGATAAGGTAATGAGCATATAATCAGGCTTTAATGACATGCCACCCTGTGTGAGAGATCTAGACTGTGCTACGTGCATATGACACTTCATACTGTAGTATACAAGAGACATGGGGAGCTCATATACTGTACCACACACATATTAAACACAAAATAACAGCAAAGAGTGCTGTTGCTTCTTTGATACATGCACAGTCTCGTCAATTGAAGTTCCAAATATAAATATTCAATTGAATAATCATTGATACTGGTATTGTGTTGGCGTACTTATACACCAATGTGCATTGATAACATCAGAGTTCACAAACCTGTGGAACAATGGTAATGGGTGGTGGACGGTTATGACACAGGAGATAAGCGCTGCCTGTAGGCACTAGGCAGTAGACATTGTTATGTCATTCAATTATGTAAATAGATATCAATGTTTAAATGACCAAAGCAAAACAAGTTAATCATTCATTATTGGAAAGTAAATATTATGTGATGTTTTTCTGCCACTGACCTGAAATTGACATTAATGAATTAATACATCTAGAACGTGATTCATTGCAATGGGGTTTGTATTCAGATTATGAAATATTAAATCATTCAGACAGACCAAATCAAAGCAGTGTAAACCAATCGTGAGCAATGAGAGCATAATATCTCTCATTTATTCTTTGGACATAGGAATACCATATCTATTTTATATTTCTCTTATATTGCTGAATTGTCCACCAAAAGATACAGCTCAAAATATATTAATAATGTACGATGTTGTATCACATCACTTTACAGTGATCAATCTCACGTCTCACTATCCTCACATCGTTGCACAGTTTCTTTTACGTCAGTTAAATTATGTAAATGTGCAGTTAGGGAGGTTTGAGGCATTGAAATAGAAAAACTAAGCATATTAGATGAATAATTCAGTCATTACTTGCAGGCATTTCTAAGCATAAGTATAGATGCCAATTACTTTTCTCAACAATTAACAGTCCTTTCTTTTGTATATTACTGTAAAGTTGTGGGCAGTTACAAATGTATTTCTAGCACATGAATGTGCTGTACAGTATGTATGTACACTACAGTATGTACTAAGTATGGATGGATGAATGGACAGACAGACAGACACTCAACGTCAGAGCACTTAGCCATCATCTTTTTTTTCTGAGAATATTTATCTTTATGTTGTGCTTGAAGTGAGTTCATTAGTCGAGTCCATTATTTTTTCAGGCCACATCTAAGTCTTTGCTGTCTTCGTACCCCATCTACCCTGCCTCCTAATAAATAAAGTTATTATCAACAGACGTTTTCTGTCCATCCAGTGAATTCACCTTCATTCTACATTGGCAGTAGCAGCTCACACCTACAATATATCATATAGCACGACTAACATCCCTAGAATGTCCTGTGTTTGCCAGTGCCAATTACATGTGGGATTTGAATGTATCAAATGCCATTGTACCCTCGTGTGCCTTCCAGAAATGGTGCAGCACAGTTCGCTGGTAAGCTTGCGTAAATGTTGTGCTTTGGTACAGTCAAGCCGGATTTAGGCTTGGACTTTTTATTTCCTTTTTCCTTGAAAGGCTTACTCTGGCACACATCAATGGTTATTACTGTTGCTCAACATAAAACAACTCCCGTGGTGTGGGAGACCCTCACCTTTTTATGACAACCATTAATCCACCATTGTTCTCGGCAACACCAAAGAGAAACTACCAGAAGCTCTTAAAACATTGTGGAAAAGGTTACTTTACATGACAGCTCCCTCACCAGAAAGAGTTTTCTTTGCTCTTTAACCTGTGAAAAACAGAACATTGGTGGTGTGTTACTGGTTATCTATGATGTGTAGAAGCATTGTTGTAGATGAGGTGAACTAAAACATGACAAGTCTATGACTTCTGATAGGCTACATGGCATGTGTTTATTTATGGGCATGCATAATGTGATTTACAAAGAGGAGCAGGGTTTATGGTGCCTCAGTATAACACAGCACAGTAAGACAGGATAAACATGTGGATAAGGGACACTGGTCCCTCTGTTCTTACAGTACAGTATGCTAATGCCAATGCAGAATAAATGCTTCATGAACATACAGTAAGACGAAAAGTGGCATCACTTTGTTTGTCAAGATTAAATTACTTTCCAAAAATAAGTTTGATGCAGTAGAAATACTAGTAGTGCCCCTTTGAGATACTTTAGCATACCATGTTGCAAAATGAATAGAAATTCCTACTATATTATAGCATAGTACTGCATTTAAGAATATAGCTAATCTCCCAGGAGCTCTGGGGCTAAAGGTTCAATTTTACCTCCCGTCTGACCAATTGCTACAAAGTTGAGAATTGGCAATAGGTAAGCAGATGGACCTGATTCACATCAAGGGCAATCAGCAAAGCCTATGTCCAACTTCCAAGTGTAACGGCAGGAAAGCACCAGAGGACAAGCTGAGGCAGAGTGATCGGGGAAGGAGGGGGCGAGAGCGGGTGAGGTGGAGAATTTGGAATTGGATGACGGATGTGACTTGATTACTGGTTAACTACCCCTGCTGGTGCACCACTCAGATTTGGATGAGAAACCCTCTGGCGGCCGGATTATCAATTTGGAGTAGGCAAGATCCTATTTGAATCCATTGTCTGATTCCAGTCAAGCTGACATTTGGGGCCCTTCTCTGTGTGCCTGCCTATCTGGGTAGTTTGCTTACTCACTTGTTGTTTGCCAAAGTGATTTGCCACCTCACCAACTGTTTAATATAATTCATAATCAAGCATTTAATTTAAAACTGTTTATGCTTTGCAGGTTCACCAGAACCTCTTCGACTAAATACACACGTTCTAAACTTTGCGTTTGAGACATTCAACTCATTGTGCAATAATGTGCAGATTATGTTTATTGTAGCCTATAGAAAGGTAGGTAAATATATGCATGCCAGCATGCCAGCATGTATGCATATATAATTATTTAAGCATTTGTAATCAGTGATATGTATGTTTAATGTTTCTATCACACATCATTTTCATACTATTCAGCCTATTAGAACACTCTGTAACGGTAACAGCCGTATCAGTAGTAACCTTCATTACATATTCTATTTTAATGTAGCTACTTATGACATGTTGAGGTGAAAAGGCATTTGAACAGTTACTTATTTGGTAGCGCACTGGCCTTAACAAGTGGTAAATTAAGCCTGATTCAACGATTTCATAAACTCCATTGGTCAATTAACTTAATAAATGTGTTATGTTATGAGTTATTCATCCATCCATCCATCCATCTTCATCCTCTTATGCGGGTCACAGGGGCAGCAGCTCCAGCAGGGGACCCCAAACCTCCCTTTCCCAAGCCACATTAGCAAGCTCTGACTGGGGGATCCCGAGGCGTTCCCAGGCCAGTGTGGAGATATAATCTCTCCACCTAGTCCTGGGTCTTCCCAGAGGCTTCCTCCCAGCTGGACGTGCCTGGAACACCTCCTAAGGGAGGCGCCAAGGGGCCATCCTTGCCAGATACCACCTCAACTGGCTCCTTTTGACACAGCAGCGAGGAGCGAGGAGCAGCGACCTGAGTTAGAGTTTCTCACCCTATCTCTAAGGGAGACGACAGCCACCCTCCTGAAGAAAAAAAAAATGTGATCATGAGCCACCCTTCATGAGGGTATGAATGAAAAATGCCCGGTAGATCAAGAGCTTTGCCTTCCGGCTCAGCTCCCTTTTCGTCACAATGGTGTGGTAAAGCAATGCTGCGCCGAATCTCCGACCAATCGCCCGCTCCAATGTCCCCTCACTCAAGAACAAGTTGAACTTGAACTCCTTCACTTGGGGTAAGGACTCTCCTACTCATTCCCTTCCCTATTCCTTAATCCTCATCCCAGCTGCTTCACACTCTGCTGCGAACCGATCCATTAAGTGCTGGAGGTCACGGGCCGATGATGCTATCAGGACCACATCATCTGTAAAAAGCAGTGATGAGATCCCCAGGTCACCGAAACACAACCCCTCCCAACCACGACTACGCCTCGATAGCCTGTCCATGAATGTCACAAACAGGATTGGTGACAAAGAGCAGTCCTGGCAGAGACTAACTCCCACCTGAAATGAGTTCGACTTACTTAGTGACCTTGCCCAGGGAAATTGGCCTCCTTCTTCATTGTGACGGCTTCCCTGACCACCGGTGTCCACCAAGGTGTTCAAGGGTTACCGCCCCTTGAGACACCTAAGACCTTGAGACCACAGCTCTCTGCCGCAGCTTCACCAATAGAAGCTTTGGACATTTCCCACTCATGTTAAATGTCCCCAACCTCCACAGGGATGCCAGAGAAGCTCCGCCGGAGGTGTGAGTTGAAGATCTCACGGGCAGGGGCCTCCTCCAGACGTTCCCAGTTGACCCACACTACCCGTTTAAGCTTACCAGGTCTGTCTAGAGTCTTCCCCCACCCCTTGACACAACTCACCGGTATCCAGCTCTGTCCCTCTTCACTCGAGTGTCCAAAACATGCAGCCTCAGATCAGATGATACGATCTGGTACCACGTACACTTGAGCATCCTTATGTTTGAGCATGGTGTTTGTTATAGACAGTCCATGACTAGCACAGAAGTCTAACAGCAAGCACTGTTCATGACTAGCACAGAAGTCCATGACTAGCACAGAAGTCTAACAGCAAACGCTGAAAAAAAAATCACTTAATGTTGATATTGTATGTTTTTTATTGATCTTAAAAGCAATCGATAGGCAGGCGATACAAGTAAAGACAACATCAAGGTATGAATGAGGGTTATTATAGACTCTTTAAGACTTTTTACTTGCAGCATCTGCTGCAGCTACAGTGGGATTGTATGAGGCAGCTTTGGGGAAGGCTATGGCTATACAATGTCAAAAATATGCTGAAAAGATTATTTAACTTCATGACATGTAAACCATACACGTGAATATAATGTATACAACCCTGATGTTAACTTATTATTCACCACAAGCCATACACAGGAATATGCTGTATAAAACAATGATGTTAACTTATTATTCAGCGCGTCATTTCACCACAGGATATACACATGCCTCAAGCTGGTTAGCATCAGTCTTCACTATTGCTAAGCTAAATCAACACAACATTCTAATGAAGCATTTCAAATATCATTCACTTGATATGTTTTCGTTCGCTGACTTTTGACAATTTGCTACAGTACATATTAGTGTAAGAGTTTAAATCCTGTTGTCAGGCCAATCAGCATCCATGTTGGTAGTTTAAAGTGACTTTCTGCCACTAGATGTCATGCTTAGCGCCCCAGGATCTCAAACCAAAACAAAATATCTGTGGACCATGCACACACGCACATTCATTAACATGCATCCTCGCTGGCCTGGATATGAAACAAAGAACACAGAGGGAATGTAATGTATTTCTCTGCTCAGGATGCACTTACTCCACTACTGTATATATTTACATAGAAATGTATTGTTTTCTTCTACAACAACAAAGTTAGCACTGTTCTAATTGAAGCATATGTCCGTAATGGTTGTGTCAACATATTCCCATTTTGAATTCCATGATTTACATATCAGAATGAGACGGCATACATTTAAAATGGAAATACTGTAATAAAAGCAACGTTTGGTACTAAATAGTGATGATGACTTATTTTCACAAATACTTATCAAACAGGCAAACATGCAGCTCGACCTCCTGATGAACACCCACCATTGCCCATTAAACTCGTTTTGAATGTTTGAGAAAACGTTCAGTGAAATAGTTCACTGAATGTTCAGAGTGTTCAGTCCACTGAACACACTCCAAGCTAATCATAGAGGCGGAGCTCGTATATATTACTTTAACCAGGCTACACTGTATGTTTAAATAGCATTTTAGTGTTTTGTGAAATACAGGCCTTGATTTAGAGAAAATGCTTTCTGGTATTGCCTTCTCAGCTGTTTGGGTCCGTTAACATGGATGATGTGAACCCTCTTGCAGTTTGACATCGTTTGATAATACATGATCTGATATTATATTACGACCACGGTCACCATGTAACAATCAATCGCACAACAACACTTATATTATCATCATAACAATGATAATTATAATGATGACAAACACCTCACTTGTCCAATCAGAGCCAGTACCATCATAAAAAATACCCTTCAAGATCCTTACACTGCTAGTGCCATGCATAGAGATCCATCTTTAACCATAATATAAATAGCCATAATGCAAAAAGCTATCTATACTTGCAGTATCCACCTGGATACTGAGCCTAGCCTATAACTGCCATTTTAACAAAATTGCACCACAAGGGCCAATGAATGATCTGTTTCAAGAGGATGGGGGCTCTTCATTCTTATATTAGCTCCGATTGGACAAGGGCAATGAAAGAAGGCAGATAATGGAAATGTTGGCCTGAGGTCAACAGTCACATACAGAAATTAAGATGTGCAACCTGGCAACAAAAATGCAGGACCTTTTATCACATCCCTCTTGAAACGTTCAGAAATTACTGGTCTAAACAATCAACAACTATCTGAGTGTGTTTGTTGTAGAAAGCCACTTAGCCCATGGCGGGTGAATCTCTTGCAAATTTATAACTCTAAAGTGTCAATGAATATTAACAGGCTAAGAAATTATTATACCGTATGTGGATCAAAACAAATGTCTCTTTGAAAGTGTGTATTTGTATAGTACATTAAAGTTATGGCGCATGCAGGCTTGCAAATGAATTTGACATGGTAAGTATTATATAGACTAATTTATGTTATTTACTGGAATCACTTTAACAACATAACCCTGTATAAATATCAGGAGTGGATTTGCATATGTACAATATTGTCTCTTTTTTGAGCAGAAGAAAAGGGAAGGAATGCATGTTCCCGTTCAAATATGTTTAGACATAAATGCCATGTTGTAGTAGAACACAACAGCTTCTTAGAAAATTGAGAGAAAGTGAGAGAAATTGTGATTAAGGAGGCTTGCCACTATACGTTGTCACTGCCCCTCTAGCTGTAAGACTGTTTCAACTGACATTCAGAGGTCTAGAGTAATTATTAAGTCATAGTCTAAATGGTACATGGACTGCATTTATATAGCGCTTTCCTAACCTTCAGGCCACTCAACGCGCTGTACAGGATTGCCTCAAATTTACCCATACACGATGGCCTCACATTCACAAATTCACACATACATGATGGCCTCACATTCACCCATTCACACATACATGATGGCCTCACATTCACCCATTCACAAACACACAAATGGCAGTGTCAGCCATGCAAGGAGACATCCTACCACCGGGAGCTTGCTCATGAACATCTGGGCACATAGGCAGTAGGCAACGGGATACAAACCAGTACCTTTTTGATCACCTGATGCCCGCTCCACCAACTGTGCCATCTCTTTGAAAACTTTGAGTAAGTGTAATGCTTCATACGGGTTTAGACAAGGCCTGATGTCCACAAGAAACCACAGTTACCACATATTGTTGTGCTCAGTCCCTGTTGAGCTCATTATGTCTAACAGCATAGTGTAATATTACCAGCCTGCTCTTCTATTTTCTACTGTTCTTTAACCCCTGTTGTCTTTCATCACGTTTGATTATGACTGTTTCTTTTGTTTGGACCATGTACCCAGACCTAGAAATAAACAAAATTACAAATATTGGTGATAATAAGTCGAAATAGCTTTGTGTGGCTTTCACGTTGCATCTCTGGCACGTATACTTTCAATAAATCTTTCATTTACTTGTTTCCTCTTAATGGAACACAGTACCATTTTGAACCCCTGCTCTCTGGTGACGGACTGGTGACACACTAGTGGCGCGTGCATGCGTGCAGGTAACTAGTGAGTAAAATTCATAAAGTTTTATCAATCGTTTTTTGATCATCCAACCATCCTGCTTTCATAAACAAGACGCAGCTCATATACTGTAAACAGCCACTAACCAAAAAGACAAACACAGACTAGAGGCTGCCTATGATTGTTCTGTTGAGACATGATGCGTATAAATATACAAACGTATGCTAATGTAATGCGAGCATATTTCCATAGGCTGACTTCAGAACAGAAGAGCACAATAAGATAGATGGAAAGGTAGTGGCATATTCTACGTGTGAGTGCAGCCGGTGTAAACACGGGCATCTAAACTGAGCATACATTCTTAAGCATCAAAACATATTTTTATTATATTAGGGACTTAATCCTCAAAAGCAATGTGCTGGGGACACCACAGTAGACCTACACAATTAAAAAATGCATTCATTTTCTTTAATTATTGGGACAAATTTGGACAGCATTTTGTTATACCGTTTTATATTAGTTCTCATTTGGCATAGAATCTACTGTAGTATATAGCTCATCTAGGCTCATATATGGTAGAAAAATAAAATTAATATGTAAATGGATCCTACGGATGAATAAACTAACATCACGGACAGGTCAATGTGTCTGGTAATTGATTATTAAAGTAAAAGGTGCCCGTGGATTGGTTAACCATACAAGACAACTGCAGACGTGTTTGTTCCCACAATAAAAAGTATATCATTAAATACTATTTGGTTAAACTTGCAAAGTTTCAAGCTACTTTCCAGAAAGATATTAGCATGTGGAAGAAGATGTTAGAATCTGTGTTTAATTGGAAAACTTTACTTTGTATTGAACTGTGCATGCAATTCTATATTACAACACACAATGTTAAAATGTGCAACATACATGCATGCAGTGTTATGACACGAGTATTTGTGCTGTTTGTCCTCCCTGCATGGGGGTGGTGCTGTTACTCTTCTGTCTCTGTTTGCTGAGTTGCATGTGGACGCTTCTGATTGACCATAAAAAATGTCTTCCGCCAATTGCTGGGGTTGGACCATAGACTTATTATTAGATAGGCACAGTGAAGAAAATGGTGGCTCAATCTTACCAAGTATTTATTTGCTCATTGTCGCAGTGAGGCGCAATTTTCTAATTAAGGGTGTCGCCATATTGGCAAAGTGGCTCTTTTGACACATGCGCAGCACAAACAGAAGATTATGTTGCAACCTGTGACACTGGGGTTCCCGACCTAAAGCCTCGTACATGTCGGGAATAGTACAACATAAAATAACAGGAATTTTTGTTGTTTTTGTTTTGGACTGTACTGCTATATTTGTAGGCATGTTTTGCTCAATATTTAGCTTTACACTAAAAGTAGGATCGATGTTGTGCTCGCAAATACTCTGATTGTTGCTCGTGCAAGAGAAATGCACGAGCAGCTCAGGCACGAGCGTTGGACTATGTTGTATGATTATTACGTCATGACAAACAATCGTCCAAACTGGCTTTATTGACATTGTTAGAAAAAATATATGTACATTAGCACAAATAGATCATTATTAAGCACCATATGAACCAAGTACGGCACCTGATTTGTTTTGCGGAGCAGTTAAAACCCTAATTAATTAATGAATAGGGTGTGTATTGCAGTTGGTCCTATCGGCCTGTACCACCTGTCGGCACACATCTAGGCTGCTTCAAGCCTAGAGTCAGACCCTGCCCCCCTGGGTTGGACCTTGTTTTCCTGACTCCTAAGCAGACCCTGTTATGAGATGACTAGTAGTGATGGCGAGGACGTGAAGCTTTATGAACCACAATGACTTTAACCACAAACCGTAGCTTTTCAAATCAGAGCTTGATGAGGACCTCTGCTGGTGAAAGTTTGGGAATGTTTTGTCGTAACATTTGAAGCAAAGATTATTGAATGCATAATTTAATTAATTAATGAAAAAATTATTCAAATGCATACTCCAAATAGGAAAATTCTAAACAATAAAGATAACATTTTGACATGTGAATTTCAACATTTTCCCTGTGTGAGCCAATAAAGCTCATGAAAGACTCGATGTAGCCTACATACATAATGTATCATATGAACATGTATATAGTGAACCAACAATGTAGAGATGACTGTGCTTAAACCAGGTCTATCTTGCATGGGACTCAAACTCAGAACTGCACGCTAGGCTTGAATCCATAGATTCTGGTGTCTGTCTGAGCATCTTAAGGTGTGAGGAGTGAAGTTTACATAATGCACAGTTTACACCGTTACATTAAAGAATTATAGAGATGGATGAATTGGAATAATATATACTTAATTGTAGTCTTTTTGTGAGAAATAAAATGTTGTGTTCCAGCATTTCAGAATATCCTCTCTTTGCAGCAGGTTCCATGACAGACTCTTGTTAAAACGTTGAACCTGAATTTGAAGCAGTCACATGGGTGTGTGCGAAACAAAGCATCAGAAGTCATTGGTGAAGTGATTTTGATAGAACAAATCTAGCTCCAATACAGAACTTCACTGAAAATCGTTTCACTATTTTTACACGCACCTCAGAGCTTTGTAACATCACTGCCTAGGGATACGAGTGTGCGATATTCAATTAATACATTGTTTCTTGTCATACAATGAGCCCCCTCCCAAGGCTTGTGCTCACATTCACAGAACTATATAAAGAACACATTGCATATGTGGAGAGGGGCAGTCCTGCCCTCTCTGAACACAGTGAGCAGAGGAGATAAACTCAGAAACTTACAAAGTTACAAAGAAGTTACAAAGTTCAAATAAACATAATATAGTCTCTACATCGTTTTGCTGTAATTTATGATTGTTTACTAACTTGAACATAACCTACTGACTGCATAACGCAACGTGACCATGGCAATCATGGTGTTGAGAAACATGCATGGTTTCTTTAGATAAATCCAGAGGTAGGAAATGTAATCGAACATTTTCATAATCTTAAACTACGTCCTGGTTAGGCTACAGTATATGTCCGAACATAATGTCCATGTGTTTTGCCAGGTAGCTAGCTATTGCGTTTTGTTTACTTTGCAGCAGAAGCACCAGCGATGCACCACGCAAAATACAACTTGTAGGCTGGCAGGTTCATTTTAATTGATCATAAGACTCGGTACGAACCTCCCTCACCAATCGTCATCCAATATATATCGTTATATCGCACAGCCCCACCTAGGGATGTAAACTATTGTGTAGTTTCTAATGGCAGTTCATGTATCTGTAGGGGGAAGAAGCCCATTTTCACCTGTTTATGTTAGGGAGTGAGGTAAGAGGTTTGTCTTTTCTTTTTTTTTTTTAAAGTCAGTTAAAAGGTTTTGTCAGTGGCTGGAAGTTTAAAGCTGTGTGAACGTTTGATAAATGTTTTCATGTGGTTTATCAATCTGATCGTTAATAAAGGGAAAAAGGGATGTATACAGTATGGAGTTTGTAGTATCTCACAAAAGTACTTTAAATAAGTAAACTAAACTTGATTTATCACAAAAAACTCATTAATTAACAATTACAATACTACAATACTGTATTTCTCTACTGCTGCTATTTTCATGCTTGTTGAGGCACTAAGCCAAACAGCACAACTACAACTGCATCACAATGTACACTATATAAGCAGTTAATAGGATCAGAAAGTGCATCCCAATCTTGGTAAATAAAGAATCCTTGCCACATGTTTAATGTAGGCTCATATGTTAATTCAGGGACACACACACATATACATACGTATAGTACATGATAGGGGTGTAACGGTTCACAAATCCACGGTTAGCTAGTAGCTACATCTTGAAAGCTATAGGTCAGAGAGCCAGTTTCCTTATTTTATTTTTCAGACTACTCATTGCACCATATCCATATACTGTACAGTAGGTTCAGAACACACTGCATCGCATCATTCCACTAATCATTATTGGTAATGTAGACTGTGACACAACGAAACACTAGAAAAGGATGGTTTATGATCTAACATTTACACATCTGTACAGTACCTGCCTCTTCTTGGTATAAGAGCATTCCAGAACATAATGTAGACCGTCTCCTCAGAGATGATGTCCTAATTTGGGGATATCTAAATATGGAAACGGCATACAGCCTTATAAAGACTGATATGGCTCACCAGGTGTCATGTATGATGGTGACAATCAACTCAATGTATCTTTAAAGGTGAGAAGGAACATCAGTGTTCTATTTAAATGTGACACGTACAGCATACACGAGGACTCCTATTTTGGCTTCTTAAATTTAACAGGCTAAGGAAGAATGGCAGGCTAGTTGCATGAGAAAATTTAATCAAAGGCCACTCCTAAATGATGTCT
The DNA here is from genome assembly GCA_027564835.1 of Typhlichthys subterraneus. Lineage (NCBI taxonomy): Eukaryota > Metazoa > Chordata > Actinopteri > Percopsiformes > Amblyopsidae > Typhlichthys > Typhlichthys subterraneus. The sequence continues at coordinate 13,027 of JAODUH010082509.1, forward strand.
CATTTACACATTTCAATTTGAACATAGTCAAAAATAGATCACTGGCCAGGCATGGGTTGAGATTTGTCATGACCATAGAAGGACAATAACTCATCATCAGTTTCTCCTAAATACTGTATAGAGAATAACAATTTCTTAATTTATACCACATTTATTTTTAAATATTAAATTTACACAAGTACCATAAACAAAATAGTACCTATACTGTTGTTGTTATTAATTATGATTATTATTATTATTATTAACATTATTATTAACATTATTATTATTATTATTATTATTAACAGTATTTTTTTCCTCTCAGAGGGATTCATTATACTGTATGTTTCATATAATTGTTAATGATGGTACAGATTATGTGGCCAAATGGAATAATACTAACCCGTCCGATCCTAGATTTAGGTCTGTAAATTAAACTCAAATATGGCTCTGCATATTGACCCAAACATGGGTTTACTGTACATCTCCCTCATGAAAGCCTTTCTAATTCCAGATTTGTTTATAATCTGTTGTTGGAACATGACAACATGAAAATTATATCTGTATGTCAACCAGCAGCAGTTGGTGTTTCAAGGTCGTATGCCATCTAGTTTTTGGTTGGGCAGCTTAGATGCTTAAGGCTGGGTTAGCAACTAGGCCATTCCCCCTTCAGCTGATTCAGATCTGCCAGCATGGGCAATATACTGTGACAAGTAGCCTAGGATGAAATGTGGAATACACTGCTCATTTGTAATACTGTATTTTCTATTATCAGTTCTTACTACAATGACTTGCAAGTAAGCACTAGCTTCTTGCAGGCTAACCAGCCCTAAACAAAGACAAAGCAGTTTGCCTTTGTCTCACCCACCCACTTTTCACAGCTGTCTTTGAATGTTGGTGAAAGTGAGGTGAATCTCCTATTCTTTGTTTGTTTATGACCTTTTAGATTAAGGTTGATCCACAAAATGTTATCTCCAGCTCCTTGTACAGTTTTCTGGTAGTTGTGATTAAAGCTTCACAGTGGCAGTTGAGCAAACTTCAAAGTGCTGCAATGTGCAAATGAGGCTTTGCGTGCTGATTAATCAGTTCTGAGAGATGTGGTAGGTGTGAAGGAGAAAGATGAATGGGAATGTATTATGGAAGGATAAAACATGGAATATTCCCATATGGGACATGGGGAATGGGTCGGGGGAAAGAATAACTGAAGAATTCCATCAGATAATTTGGAGTAATCAAGCACACATTTGTCAGTCCTGAAAAAAAGGTCAAAGAATCTAAATGACTCCATTTACTGACATTTATTGCTGAGCAAGTCCTCAAATTTAATCAGCACAAATAGAAACCCTTTAAAGTATGTTTACTGTAGGCTGTCTGTTTTTAACATTTTGTACTTACTATGTTGAGATAACTACTCACCTATGAAACTCTTACTATCCACAAATAACTCGTATTCCACCAATCGATCACGGTCAAAATTATCTTTTTACATTAGCAAAGGTGTAATCTAATACAGTAAAATACAGTCCAAAACACGTTATTACATTAATAAATACTGCACAGATTGCCGTTGAATTCATTTCATATAAATTGACAGACGTAATTTTGTCATACCAGTAGACTAGCTCTCTATAGCCACTGTATGCTGCAAGGTTACAATTCACAGATCATTTGAACCAATAGGAGCTGTGTACAGTCAGCATTAGCCAAATTCAGTACTTGTTGAAAGAGGAGCCCGTTTCTTCAGACCAAGCCAGTTGAAACCGAATGTGTTGATTAGTGCAGCGAATGGAACTCTGAAAATGTGGATTTTTTCTTTTACCAAGAAACTAATAGTGACCAGGTAAATGTGCATATGTAAGATAATAATATAATAATAATAAACTTTATTTGTATAGCACCTTTCATACAAAATGTTCAACTCAACGTGCATTACAGTTAAAAACATCTGAACAAAGGATGAATGTTAGTCAATGTATACCTTATTGATAGTGTGCAATCTCTCAGTACAGTCTTGGCAGTTTACACCGCAAATAACGCCTTCACTGTGAGCATTATATTTTTAGAATAGAGTAGAATATATGCAATATTACATACATAATAATACTAATAATAAACTTTATTTGTATAGCACCTTTCATACACAATGTGCAACTCAACTTGCTTTACAGTTAAAAACATCTTAACAAAGGATG
>JAODUH010082520.1:0-15196 GCA_027564835.1 Typhlichthys subterraneus
TGATTACCAGTAGGCCTACTAAACTGGTAGAAAGCCTATGATGTTGCACAATTGTCTCACCACGGACTGAGATCACATTCTCTATAAATGACCCAGAATCACACTATTTGGGAAGCTCTGCGCAACGAACTTGACCATTCAAAACAAAAATAAAAAAATGGCGATAATACTGCAGACCGCGATATTTGGCTACCCTTGATCACCGCAAGTACATTTTCTTCACCGCTGACAGCCCTAGCCGTAATCGTTCATGGGCGTAGATTTCGTTTGAACATTGAAGGGGGGGCAGGGCATATTACGCAGGGGGTCTGGGGGCCCTCTCCTATAACATTTTAAGAATCAAACACTTCATCTGCATTCTGGTGAATCTTATGTTTTAATTAAGTTTAAATTTGTGCCTTTTCTGCATCAATGTAGTTGTAGAAATGTCTATTTATTTAAAGGAAAACATGAAATACAGGAACCCCCGCACAATTCAAAAGATATGGAATATATTGCAGTAAGGGTTATCAAACATACTGTGTGTGTGCTTTAGGCATACAGTAGGCCTCAACACGCATGATGTAGGCTTCTGTCCTCTATTCTTTGGGGGAAGTACATTTTAATAATGTAGGCCATTATCCATGTTACTTTATTAGCGCATATGTTCAAAACTTTCTGCATATTCAAAACATCTGTGTTTTTGGATGACCTAGGCTAAACTACAGTATAACTGACTTAAAACAGCAATAGTCTGCTATACATTTTGCTCATAACCTAATAAAACTACTACTGAAGGATGAGACTTTGTAAAGTCAAAGTCACGGGGTGCACAATGTATATATAATATCCAACGTAGTACGTAAGAGTCTGAATGGTGCAGTAGACCTATTCTAAGTTACAAGTACACATGGTTCAATGAGCAGTTTAGTACGCATATGGGATCTTAGGCTACTCCGGTATCGTTGGGCGGCCCCAGTGTGTCTTTCATGTTTATAATGAGGGGGATGCATTCCATACACCCCCCTCCCCTGAAATCTCTGACTATGCCCTTGACACTAGTGTGTAGAACACGTAATTAATACACACTAAAATGCTCAGAGAAACTTGCAATATATTTAATTTAGATAACGTTAGAACCACTATTCACACAAATGCATGTTATTTTATCTTTTAAATTGCACTTTAAACTCTCCTCCTCTGGGTGTATTTATGTTTGCGCTGTTTAGTTTGACAAGGCCTTTCACAGGAAGGATTAGACATATAGCACTTTGAAATTAACAATAACAGCTTTACATAAGACCAAATAATCACATTTAATATGAAGCAAATTAAACTAATGGATTATTACATTTGAAGATCGGGGAGTTGTTGTGTGGCTTCCAGGAGTGTTGACAGGATTAAAAGTTGGTAATCAGTAATATTAAACTGATAATTTGAACAAAATAAACTTGCGAAGCTTTATAAAGTGGAGAGTAATATTGAAAGTGCCAGTACAATTTAGCTGAACATGAGAATTGTCAAGTGTTTGAGTGTAGTGTATGTGTGTGTTCTTTAAGTCTTTTAGAAAAAGTGATATAGTATATTTATTTAAACTAAGATAATATAAGATAATTGTTGAAGCCCTTTGAATGGTGAAGGTCAAGTCATTGCAAGCTAATTGTAAGCTAATACACTTTTTGTCAATTATCCCGTACTCCTACAAATAGGAATATCAACAAAGTGGCGAACGCCGCTCACGATAACAATGTCCTAGGCTTTGCAGTGCATTTCCATTGTGTGGGGTGGAGTGTTTGTTGGCGTTTGTACGTAAAAACCATAAAGACCAAAGCATTTCCCTTTCTCTTTTCTCTCTACCCCATTCATGTAGTTCAAGCGATCATTGCACATCGCTTTGTAGCTGAAAATTGGTCGCTTGTTTATATTCCAGGCACTGGTTGCCTAGGTAACTCTCTCGAATATTCACCATTAAAAATGTTTCAGTCAATCTGTCAGTCAACGATATCCTTAGCGCCCATCGGTAGTCGCCTCAATCGCGTCGCCTGGTTGAGATTTGTTTAACTTGTTACCCGCCCACTATGCGCCACCGACCTCTATTTCTCCTGTGGTCGCTTCTAGTCGCTGAATGTCATTGACTTACAATTGTCTCAGTGTGTCCGGGGCTTTATTATTAGTGGTTTATCCATATATGCCTAGTCGCTCGCTACATTCCTATCTCTATTCCCCCCCCCCCCCCCCCCCCCCCCCCCACACACACACACACACACACACTCACACTCTGTCCTTTATGCAGATGTTTAACTTCCTGTTGATGCCCTGTTTGGTTTTGGGGCTGTAGGAGTGTACGGTGTGTTATTTGACCAATGTAAGCATTTGTGAGTGTGTTTGTGTGTGTGTGTGTGTGTGCACGCATGGTGCAACATTTTAATGTCTGTTTGCGTGTGCTCCTGTTTTCTCATTCTCTGTTGTAGCTGCCAGCAGTAGGAACGTATCTCCATAAACCACAATGGTGACACCACATCCGAGTCGCGCACACACAGAAGGGCTATTCTGTGTGTTCACAGTGTAATGAGGTAGAAATCAGAGTCAAGCTGGGACGTTCTGAAACAAGATGGAGACGAGGCGATGGAGGGGCCAAGCGAGGGTTTGGCGCAGTGCAACCAGGGCCCCTGCCAAGACGAGCTGGCGATCAAGCTGTTGTGTTTATCGCTGTCAGCGCTATCCCGCTCGCACATAAACGCCTTTATTGTGGCTAAACGGGCATCAGAGCTCTAAAGACACACTCTTTAACGAGAAACACGAGGGAACCATTATTTAACCGGCAGTTACAAAGTATTTTTATATTATATTTTGTATTAGTTATAGTTCTTAAATTTGAAGACAGTTTTTCAAACGCACACACGCACACACGCACACACACACACACACACACACACACACAGGCACACACGCACACAGTATATTAATATGCATTCTCACTATATGGCCTTTGTATTTAGTGAAAGTTAATTAAATGAGCTTTAGCTACTAACCAATTCTATATATACACAGAATATATATATATATATATATATATATATATATATATATATACACATATACAGGACCTAATATAGCGATAAGGTGCACTGACATGACAAACACAAGAGGTGATTATTAGCAATTTGACTCTTGCACACACACACGCAGTATGTATTATTGTGCGTCGTTGTACTGTAATTGCATCTTCTTTGTACTGTGTCTATGATTTAAGTTTTACACTAAGAATTTGCTGACACACAAACGCCACTGCCAAGACACAGACGTGCCTTCCACGTCACTGTCATACACTGGTGTAAACACACGAGGAAATACTCCTCATTGCATGCTGACACACCAGACATGCACACACATGCCGATGCACAAACAGACTGTACCGTGCACACACACACACACACAAGCACACAGAGAGAAAATGGAAGCGTCTCGGTTGCAACAACAGAAACGTGTATGCTCCAATGAAAATTAGCCCTGGGGAAGATGACATGAATAAACATGGATCTAAATCTGCTTCCAGATCTCTCTCTCTCTCTCTCTCTCTCTGTCTCTCTGTCTCTCTCTGTCTCTCTCTGTTTCTCTGTCTCCTGTGTGGCTGTAGGCTATAGACCAGGGTGCAGATGATAACACTGTCAAACAACAAATGAACAAAGAGGGGATGAGGGGGGTTAGAGTGGAAGGAGAGAGAGAGAGAGAGACAACCTACTGTATGGAGGAATCAAAGAGACAACTTGGGAAATTACATGATAAATGGGTGGTCTAAAGAAAGAAGGAAACATTCCCTCTTCAGGTCATTTGCATGACCTTTCCATCACCCTTGTATCTTTAGATGATCTAAAATTCAATTAAAATAATATTTACGGTCAAACTATTGATTTTATATTTTTATTGACTTAAAGGCAGGGTCATTGTAGCACTGTTCAGGTGCTCTCGAAAAAGCCTTACCTTTCCACCAATTGTGAAACAATCCCAACCTCGGAAGGTTGTGTTATCATACAGTAACATAAGTCCATGCTCTGTCTGATATCAACTTGTTTTAACTCGATGTGACGGTGCAGAGATAAGAGAGATGAGAGAAACACAGAAAACATAAATAAAATTAAATGGTTCTGATTCATCTGAATATTGGTAGGGGAAATATAATGTTCTTTTGAAAATGGTAGGGACACGTCCCTAGCATCACAACCTAAACCTACGCCTATGAAAATGTGTATTATCTTGCAATTAGCTTACAATAGCTGACTATACCTTTAAGGTAAGCACAGCTGCAGCTAGTGTAATTAATAGCAGTTTGCTTTGGGCTTGCTGATTTGCATGCTTTGACACGGCCTTGACGAATTGACAGTGTCCTCTTGCACATTGGCACCTATGAAGTCAGACTCATAATTAATTAGCACAGCGATGTTTACAAGTCCATTCCTTTAACATTGGCACATCAGAGAAAGTGTTTTCATCTCAAGCAATCAAACGCCTTTTCCAACATTAGTTTTTTATCAGTTTTTAAACACTGTTTATTTTCGGCAATTCAAAGGTTCAAAGAAAACGCAGATGGAAACCTACAAAATGCAAAACGTAAATAACACAACTTTCTTTCTGAAAAAAATGATATTTGTAGAAATGCAACAATATTCCAACTGCATTATTGACTCCCGTTGACTCTTCCACTAATCTCCCCCTCTCCTCCTCTGTCTGTGTCCTGTGCTCCTCCTCCTGTTACTCCTCCTCCTCCTCTGTCTCTGGTACTCCTTTACTGTATTTACATTCTAGATGCTGTCTTTGGCCCGGTTCCACTGTGTGTGTGTGTGTGGGGGGGGGGAGGGGGGGGGGTTGTAATAAATAACCATCAATCAATATGTTTTAGTGTTGTACAAACACACACACACACACACACACATAGAGGAGTATACAGTGTATCACCGTGTCGCAGATGGTTTGGAAAGAATGATGGAGAGACAAAGATGCGGAATTGACTTCTGCCGTTCCTAATGCATTACAACGTGAGCGCTGAGGATGTTTTGATGCATTTAGCGGGGGCAGAACTGGGCACGACACTGTTACAACAACACTATTTGTGAAGCAATGGCTGCGTGGGTGCGAGGAGCAGGTGCTACTCCCGCAAGATTACAGATAAATAAAAGCTTGTAACAAGGAGTGACCGAAACAAATGGACCAATGTGCTCTTCAACACGAAGGTTCCTGACTTCACAGTCTACACGAGAGGCAGTTGAAAAGGAAATAAGTTTCAGGAACAGTGGTTTCCATTTTTTATAGTTCCCGGTTAGGAAGTTCCCGGGTTCGAACCCCCGGTCGTCCCAACCTTTCTGTGTGGAGTTTGCATGTTCTCCCAGTGTCTGCGTGTGTTTCCTCCGGGTGCTCCGGTTTCCCACGTTACGTTAACTCCAGTCAACGCCATTTGATCTGGAGTTGCTCCCCGGGCGCTGCACAGCAGCTGCCCACAGCTCCCTAGAGGAATGGGTTGAATGAAAATAATAAATGTTGCTACAGTACATGTATGTAAAAGTATACTTTAAATTTCGGTAGGAAAAGTGGGGATAAGGAATTTCCATTGTGCATTTCAACTGTGTGTCCTTGTGAAAGCTGGCAATGTGCGTATTGTGTGTAATGGTGTCTGAATCAAGCTAATGTCCTGTACCTCAGGAGACAGAGTTGAAAGGTCCAGATGTTGAGAGTCACTGATCAATAAAGCATATAGACAGTGGGCGAGCGAGTATAGAGACATTGTTGTTTGACAGAGTTGGAGTGAAATCTTGAAGCAGATTTAGATGCATGTTTATTCATAAGTCATCTTTAGGGAGAGAGAGAGGTGGGGAGGTCATATGGACATACAGTCCTCTGGGAGAAGGAACTCTGAGTTCTGAACCCAGGGGGCATCCTTACCAGATGCCCATACCACCTCAACTGGCTACTTTCAACGCAAAGGAGCAGCGGCTCTACTCCCGAGTTCCTCACGAATGGCCGAGCTTCTCACCCTCCCACCCAGGAAGATGCCAGCCACCCTCCTATATTCTCATATTCTCAAGAATTGCTAGAGTAATCGCCAAAATAATCGTTTGGTACTGCACTACATCTAATCCACTGTATATCTAGTCTAATCTGGTTAACATAACCAGTCAATCAGTTAGATCCTAGTCTAAACTAACCCTATTATAATCAAGCCTTAACTAACCTACAGTATATAGTATGATCACGTGTGTGTAAGTGTGATATCTGTAGGGCGCATTTAGGCGTGTGTGTAATGTGAAAAGCTTTTTCTTTTATAAATAATACATAACTTGTTAACAATGGCAGAAAAAGACAGAACAGAGAGGGGGAGAGAGAGAGAGAGAGGAGTTGAGTTAAAAAAATTGAATGACAGAAATTGAGAGAGAACCCTCGTCAGACAAATGCTGCTTGAATGCTTGTTTATGTCAGGGTCAGGAACACACGCCCACCAATTCTCTCTCTCTCTCTCTCTCTCTCTCTCTCTCTGCCTGTCACTCTCAAAGAGAGAGAAAGCCTTTTCTGGCCAGGCGAGGCGCTTGTTCTCTTCATTGGTTTCTGTTCATTTGTTTTTGTTCTAACCCCGATGTGCCGCCATTTTCTTGTCTTTAACTTCTTCTCCTTTACTGTACATGTCTTTCCTCCTGTGGTCTTTTTGTTGGACATCTCTAGTTTTCTGCTTATTGCTCATGTCGGCGCGAAGGCAGATAAAACCTTTAAAAAAAGATTGAGTTAAAGAAGAGATGCTGTTTGTATGTCCTTATGAATGGGGGAAAGGCTCTGTAGATATAAGTTTTACTTCAATGGGTGCTACATTGAAATGACAATCCCACACACTGTCAAAAGTGGGTGTTGAAAAAACACTTTCTGTTTTAAACGTATAGTCAACTATTGCAAGCTAAATGTACTGTAAGATAATACACTTTTTGTCAAATTCAACAAATATCTCCTCTCATTTAGCTATTTTACCATTCTCTGTGTGTTTTGTAAAAATAAAATGACCCAAACCCTGGGTCCGCTCGTATCACCGCTCGTATCAGCAAGCCGTAGCAATACGCTTTGCTTCATGCAATGCATTTTGCATTTTGCAATAAAGTCTGGGACACAGCGCTGGCTAACTGCGTTAGTACCCGCCTATTTGACAAGCAAGTTGATTGACATGCAGGACGACCAACTACATAACTCAATGACGAAGTCCGATGTAAAACTTGGAACGTGGAATTAGTTGGAAAACAAATAGGGATGTGCAGCGAGCCTACTATTTGCATTTTTGTATTTTGTAATTGTTGTTTCGCCAAATTATTTGTATTTGTACAAGTGAAAATTAGCGTAACGATCCTGGACAATGGGGAAAAGGTTGGGGAATGTCGTGCCAATTGTGTACACCCGCAGACAACTGATATGTGGGAGCGCTTGCAACTCGCCTACAGCTAAATCGCACCAGAGATCTTCAGCTGTTCTTATATGGATGCAATAGGCTATATAATGTGCAAATACATATAACTTGACTGTGGTAATGGATATGTCTTTGTGTAACTTAACGTTTCTGGTAACTGAATAAGTGTTTGCAAAGTAAGCAAGGCAAATTATTGAAAGGTATTTTCTAGCAAATTATTCTAAACAACACTTGTTTTCAGGCATGGTCTTTACGTAGGGCAATGTAGGATGTTCGATACTGTACACAAGCTATTTGAAACAGGGTTTTCTCTTTTCTTCCCAAACACAAATCATTTTAAAAATATTTGAATTCGGGAAAAAACACTATTTGTGCTTATCCAAATAACATATTTGTATTCGTCTCCATCCGTATAAACTAAACAACAGAACTCTGGCTGTGTGCAGGTCTTGTAATCTGTCAAATTAGATAAAGTGTAAATAAACAGTGCACTAGCACTGGAAATGACTTATACTTGTGAGTGACGATGCTGAAAGTCAATGGAAATTGACAGTATAACCTCTCGAAAGTCCGAGAGTCCAGTGTTGAGTTTACCTCTGTTGTATCAGATGTTCAGCACAGAGTTGCTTATGTGACGTGGAGCTAATGAATGGAAGAGGCTGAGACTATAGGTCCCTGCAAGCGATTCATGTGTAAGCAACAAGTTCTATAAAAGCTGTTCCTCTTAATATATAACAAGCATGCATTTGCCTTATACTTATGTACAATACGTAAGGAATTCACTGCATAAAATGGGAGGTTTAAAATGCATGAAATACCACTTTTATAATCTTGAATACCTGACAGTTTTAATGCATAATATGTGAGGGAGTGATGAGATAATTATCACGCAAATGTATCTGTCAAATGTATTATGAGATATACGATATATCTTGCTTTTCCCCAAATGTGCTTCAGTAACATGGTAAAATGTGCATTTTCTAGCCAGCCATGCAATGTACAATCATGCAGATTTGCATGCGTAGTATAGTATAGTGTGTGTGTGTGTGTGTGTGTGCCAACATGTACAGTATGTGTGTGTCATTTCTAAGTGTGTGATCATTCCTGTCAATCACGTGTAGAATAATAAACAATCAGATTGCCTGATTTTCTACAGCAATGCACCACTGCCCATATTGTCCCACAAGCAATGCTAGTCATTAGCGGTTGTCTGTAGGCTACTTGCCAATTTAAAAAAAGATTATTTTCTGGCTGTAGGTATGTGTGTGTACAGTATATGTGTGTATATGTGCGTGTGCATGTGTCAGCATTTTACAAATATTTGTCCAAAAGGAAAAGCTGTATAGGTAACTGTACATTCATGCATCTACTCACACTCACTTTTAACCATAAAAACATATATTCTCAGTGCAGTCTGTGGGTGGATAGGATGGGGAGGATAATGTCTGCAGTGAAATGTCTATTTTGCTTTCCAAGTCTGAATTTACAGTATCTGGCTGCAAATACGTACAGCCTCTTGGGGATTGTGTACAGTACATGTGTAAGCAGATGGTTTTTTGTGGTTGTTTTTCATGTTAATATATGTACTGTGTGCGTGTGTGGGGTGTGTGAATCCTGTGTGTGATATTTGCATATGTTTACCCATGTGGTCCTTTGAAATCCAACTGCAGCCGTTAAAGATAAAAGTTTTGCAACAACATTTACGATAAACAATCTGAAAATAAAAAGATTACCACCACTATCTTGCCACTGAGCATTATGGGATATAGTGCTTTACATTCAAGGGCTTGCTTTTGCAGGGACATGTTTTCCAACTATCAAGCGACAGAGCTTTGAGAACCGAATCCATCCATGATTAATACATTCAACAAATGCAGATAGTATGGAATGTTTCAGAGTAATATTCGGATATCCACAAGGTATTGTAGACAATATTGATTATTTAAATAAATGTTTTAATACACAAGCAGTGTACCCCCAAAATGTGTATGCTTAACTTAAATTAATTAGTACAATTGACATGCATAGAAATGTGAGAGGTATGAATGCAAGTAGTTATTTTTCACACGTGGATTATAAAACGTTTTTGTTTGAAACTCGGACACTGCTACCTACTGTATACTTATCTCCATAAAGAGCTCATATGACTCCATCTTCTGTAACCTTCCAGTTCAGCCATTTGTTGTATACTGTAGTGTCAAACACATCAGAAACATCAAGACATTGGTTGGAAATTTGAATGTTATCACACAAATGGTTAATTATATTCAGAGAAAAAGGCTCTCAGCTTGAGCATAATTCTTTCATCTGATGGCTAATGAACTACACTGATGTGATATTTAAATCCTATCAAGTACATTTGCATGAAGGCCAACCAGGAAGAACATTTTGATGACATTGAGTATTGCTCCTTTAAAGACGTACTCAATTTCCATTCATGCACACAAACTTTTTTTCCGAGGGTCAATTGTAATATCTACAGAAACGGCTCGTATTTATCTCCAAAAGCGCCTTTGTCATGGTCTGCTCCCCAGGCAACGCTCAGTTAGTCCCCAGAACATTGGACGGCTAAAGCACAGATGTCGTCATTTTCAGTCTCCGGCTGCGTTTTTAGATGAGAAAAGGCGGTGAGTCACACATCTAGATGGCCGGGGTTGAAATAAACAAAGAGGGAGGCAGGTGTATGCTGGGAAAAAAAGAGGAGTTGGAGAGAGAGAGAGGGGGCTGTATGATGTGGCGGATTGACTCTTGTGAATGTTTCCGTATATAACACTCTCTTCTTGCACGTGAGTCACCTGACCAGGCCTGACAGGTAACGTGACTCAGACTGACTGACGATGCATGGACGAACTAATTGACTGGCAAGTTAATTGTCTGACAGACTGACGGACGGATCGATGAATGACAGCTCAATTTTCTGAGGGATTTAACTGTATTGTACATAACAAGATGAAGATGGAGAGATATGGAGATAGAGAGAGATTCTCTGACTGGGAGTCAGGAGAAATTATGGATGGATGATTAATTTGTGAGGTATTTTCATACGCACGCAAGCATAAGGGTACATGGGGTGTTGCTACCTGTATGAATGGTATCATTCATTAACTGGTGGGATGAGAGAAAGTGAAAAATAAAAACACAGAAGAAACATTAGCAGGTCAGGATGGGTGGATGGAAGTGAGAGAGAGAGAGAGAGAGGGAGGGTGTAGCAAAAATAAATGTTTGGTTGTTGTCTGTTTCATAATGTAAGTTACATTGTCAATGTTGGCTTGAAAGTGGGATGCATGTAGTTTAAGTTTTAGTTTTTTTTTGTGAATGCAAAAGTAAATCCGGCTCAGGCAGTGTGCTAATTAGCTTGTGCTAATAGTGCTCTCTATCAATGAACAAAATGTCACCACTGACTGTGTCATGCCGCTTCATATTTTAGTTACGTGATTGAAGAGACACATTGTCCACATACAACTCTGACAGAAGTATTAGTAGTAGTTGTAGTATCTTACTGTATGTCAAGGTAAGGAACAGAGAATGTTAAATGTCGCCACATCCATTTATTAATTATCTCATTAATAGAGTTTACAGTTAGACAGATACAGTATGTGTCTAACATTATTATAGGTACTGTATAGTCAGCTTTTGCAAGCTGTAATGACATATTTTTACTTAATCTTATATATTACTTTTGCTTTGTATAGGTTTGTGTTTATGAACTGGGAGCTGCCTCTATGTGCTTCCACAGACATTCATTAACATAAACTCTAAATTACCTTTTACCTAATACTTGATTTTTGTATGTTTGAGATTAGTTAACCAGATGAGATTAGTTAAACGCCTACAGGGAGTACCTGGGGGCTAATCAAGAGGTCCCTGTATAAGATAATTTACAATGTCATATATCTGCTCTGACCACAGAATGACCTGTGTTTCTAAGCTTTGATCTCTCCTCTCCTGGTTTAACTTGTAACCCCTCGGGAATGTCTTAACTGTAGCTACATCTTCAGTCTTGATTGATTATATACCCTTTTGTTTATCATTGTCAACATGCTTGCTGTGCCTAGTGTATATAAGGATGCAGAAACAAGTTGAGACACTCTACTGATACATTGATATACGTATTACTTGTATTGTGAAGACTGTTTCCATTTGATATCAAATTATTAAAAGAAACTTCTTTGTCTAAGCTAGCCTATATTCATTATTCATCCACTTTAATTATAACCTTTTTCTGCCGTAACTCAAGCTATCATATATCTCCTTGCATTTTGCTATCTTAATTAAAATCAAGTTAGTTTTATTTATATAGCCCTTAATCACATTGCACTATCAAAGGGATTTACAGCCTACATTTTACATGGACACAAACACTCCCCTCCCGGGCAAGGAAAATCTTCCATTAAAACCACAGAAACCTTGGGAAGGGACCACAAAGGGAGGAATCCACCCCTCCAGGACAGTTAAGATGCAATAGGTGATGGTATGCAAAACATTTATTTCACATTGTGCCGTACTTAAGAACTAACACATCGGAAAAATGTAAATAATTTTGTATGATAGTTAATGAAGTGGTCTGTCAATTGAGCATTAACTATCTTAATGTTCTCTGTGCGTTCTCTGTGCGTGTGAAAAAATGATCTGATACTTCTACACAGCCCTGGCTCTGTAATTAGGAACAAAACAAAGTGGTGAACACCTCTCGTATGAACAAAGCCGTAGCACTATACGCTTTGCTTCACAATGCATTTTGTTGTGTGAGACGCCACCGCGGAGGACCGCGGAGCGATACCGTTTTGATTTGAGCTTGAAATTAGCAAGAACGAATGAATGATGACTTTTCAACAAAGCCGTAGCACTGCACCATGCTTCACAATACGTTTCAATATGTGAGACATCGCCGGTAGGGATATTGTTTTGATTTGAGCACCAAGTTAGCAAGCTTTCCCGAGAATGCCTCACCCCGCCTTTAACCTGTCCGTCATCCCTCTGGTTAGTTTCAGTGTCCGTGTAGGTGTGTAGGCGTGTCTATCACTCACAGTGATAGACACGCCCACATTGTCCACACTGTCTGGTGACACCGTGTTGAGATCTGGGGGGCCCAGGGGGGGGGTTTATTCCATCTCCTATTTAGAGGCCTTGACCAGGGTTGCTCCTCTAACGTCTGCCCTTCACTGTGGAGGAGGTGGGGGAGAGAGAGATGTTGAGAGCTGTCGATGAAAGCAGAGGCAGCTTGAAAAGAAAACGAGGGCAATTTGTCATAAATAGACAAAAGGAGCCCAGGTGTACGGAGGCATGCATGCGGAATATCACACAGCATTGGCTGCTGGACGTTTGACAGCAAACAAACAAAGCATTTGCCTTTTATTAAAAATGCATTTTCTAAAGCGCCTCTGCCATCTTCACATCCATTTGGTGAGAAAAGAGAGAGTTGCTCCATGTCACTGATATGAGACGAAAGAAAGAAACATTTGCCCCATCCTCCATTTTCTCTCCTTTCTTATTCCATGCCTCCCTCTATCGCTACTTGATAGAGCTGGGTCGAGTTCCCAACTGGGTGCTGCACTTTACGTGGCTCAGAAGGGTCAGCCTGTTTATACTGTATTAGTTAAAAATTAACTGTACATTATATTACCATGTTGTTTTATAAAAACAAAAATAAAAAAGACATCACAAAATGTAATTATTCTACAGTTCAGCAGGTAAGTTATATATAAACGATTGTACTGCAGACATTGCATAATACAGTAAGGCACATATTAAAGCTTTCTAAGCAAACAAAGGAGAAGGATATTAAGGACCAACATTGCGTAGCAGAAGCCCAAATATATCACAGTGTGACTGACTGATTTTATTTGGCACCGGGCCACCACAAACCTTTGAACTGCTTTCATCAGCAGTGGTTCCTGACTGGTTTAGCCAGGTGTCCAAAAGAGCCCAGGCATCGGGACTTTCAAGGTAGACATGTTCAGACACAGCCAGATCCCAGCAAGGTGACACGACGGAAGGGAGGTCAGAGGTCAGAGGGGTGAATATCTGCCCTGGCTGGTGAGGTTGCTGCGCTCTGCCTTGATGAACTCTGGATGACTCTTTTAGGTTGGGATGCTGAGAACCCTGGGTGACCCTGTCGCCGGTAATAAACTATGCCTTAAAAGTACGTAGTTTTATGCTTTTTACTTTGAAGCAGAGATTTCTGGAGGCACAGCAAGACATTTTTAGTGCTTAGTAATTTTGGCCATTACCGTCAGCGCAAATTGTTGTTGAATGAGTCGGAAAACATATTCTCAAGCTATTTATCCCTCATAGGGCAGTGCTTTAAAAAACCCACAAATGTTTCATCTCTAGTTTTTTGTAGGTTTTTTGGTCTGTCACAAGTTATAGGCCACTCTGTTGTCGCTGTAGATGTTTAATTAAAACAGTGATTCTGAACATAAAATGACTTTGAACTGCCAAATTAACATTTCTATCCACCACTAAGCAAACACTAAGCAATCAGAGAGAGAGAGAGAGAGAGATGGTACAGTACATTGAAATGTGAAAAAGGGAAATTAATAAAAGGCAGGTTAGTTCAACTAAATTAAAAGGTAAACATGGCAGCAAGAAAATATTGCATTTCTCTCAGCAGATAATGTTGTCGTGTTAACAATTGCACCTTCATATAAATGTTATGAGACTTTTAGAGACTGCAATTAATTACTGTAAAAACAATGTTATTCTCTCTTCCCTGCCTACAAACTGTTCCTTACTATCTATTCTTGTTCTTTCACTTGGAAAGAATGGCTGATGGCTACCTAGAGGTCTGGACCAGCGTTGTCTGTGTGTCGCCACATTAATGCCTTTTCAGAAAACTGTGGCAACTCTATTTTATGAAATAGCCTATACAGCAACAAATCTATTGTGTTTTAAAAAAACATTAGGACACCCATGTTGTGTGAGGGATTTGAGAGAGGGAGGGAGTGAGGGAGAGAGAGAGAGAGAGGTCAGCGGTGGCCTGAAAAAGATGTAGTGCATTCTGATCGGTGACCATATTTAATGGCTGAGGCTAGATTGAATGATATTAGCACTAGATGCCTAAAATAGTCTTTGCTTTTCCATACACAATATCACTTTAAACATTTGCAACGAATAGGCGGAGGCCGGTGTGTTGTCAATCCAACCTTTTCATGCTGGTTTGTGTATACAGTAGGTCTACAATATGGCACTTATAGCTACAGCAAGATGACAAATAGCTATGTAGAAGCTAGCACAGATGAACAATAAAGACCAGTATACTGTATGTTATTTTATCCTTATGTAAGACATGATATAAGGCTATCATCTGATTAGCTACAGTATATTACAGTATATGTCCATGTAAAAGTACTATGATGGTTCTTGATATTACATGGGCAATATATAATGTTTTTGCATTCCACCGTGTCAAAGAAGCAATTGACACAAAATGACAGACGGAGGAGCAAGATCATTGGCTCTTTGCGGTTCTGGGTTCTCTTCAGCTGCCTGATAGAGACCATCTGTTACAGCTAAGCCACATAGGCAAACACATCAAGGACACACTGTGTGTGTGTGTGTGTGTGTGCGTGCGTGTGTGTGTGTGTGTGGAGTTGCGTGTGTGTATGCCTGTGTGAGTTTACAAGAAAATAGTTTTGGGCATGTCTGTGGTATCTGCATGTGTATGTGTGCTTTTGTATATAATTACCAATGGGTCAATTGTCTTTGAGGCTTGGGGGGGGGGGGGGGGGGGGGGGGGGGGGGGGGGGGGGGGGGGGGGGGGGGGGGGGGGGGGGGGGGGGGGGG
>JAODUH010082531.1:0-15194 GCA_027564835.1 Typhlichthys subterraneus
TTATTCTTTGCGTAGCCATCATGCTAGCGCGTACACGGCGTGCCCCCGGGGTCTATCCAACCGAACCGAAGCGACAACGTGGGTCATTTTGGCCTTAGGACAGTGCGTGGGCTACACTTACCAGAAGTCCGCATTCGCGCTGGGGGTCATTTCGGCCTTAGGACAACGCAAGGGTTAAGCAGCCGACTGGCAGTAGTGTTGAGTATTGCATTGCATTAGAAAATTATTCAATTAACTCTGGATGATTTGTGCATGATGGTATTATGCAATGCGATGCAATATTACATCATTATAGGCTTATTTAGGGTGTTGTTGCAGTCATACTGGATACATGCGGTGAAACATAGAGAAAATAACCTATATGAAATATCTTACAAACGAGAGCCAATGCACATTTTTCATATTTATATTCGTGTTCAGCACACCAAGATACTACAGATTAGGGCCTTTTTAACTCAGTAACGGTTTCAATGTTGACCAGTGTAATTGTTTATTTACAGCGGATCTATTAGTTGTCATGTTTGTGTGCCGTTATAAAAAGTATTATGAAAACATCATTTTTATTTTCACTGTCTGAAGAATCAGGTCGCCTCCACTAACAACTGACTATAACCATATGAGAGTATGAACCTGTATGTATGATGTATACGAATTTCACTGCGCTTCTGTCGGCTACTCACTTGTTGCGCTTTGTAAGCAGTTGGGCGTCACCGCATCCCCATAGGAAAACAATGGCACAGCTACCGCAGCTCTTTATTTCCGCTTATCATGTAATCTCCTTAAGTTATTTGTGAAAAAGGGTTACCCAGAGCCATAGCAATAGCATGGCTCTGATGTTACACATTTTTATTATAAAACAAAAACAAGAAGCAACACATTAAAGTTTAGTTTGAATTGCTATTTCAATATTAGGACAAACATAAAATAATCTAACCTAGTTTTCTACACACAAGCAAGACTTCTTTCTATTGACTGTGGCTGATTTAACATCCACTCGTCCATTGCTCTGATTCAAGGTGCCAATGTTGACTTAGTCTCCAACAAAAAACAGTTAACAAAGGGACCGATAAACTAGAAATAATTGATCAACACCCTTTTGCTTCTTTATACAATTACAAACAGGGAATTATTAAATAACAGCGAAATATTGGAAGTGGTAAACCTGAGAATTCTGTGAAATGGTATGGTGGGGGAAGGAAGTAGGGCTATAGTCCATGCAAGCAGAAACAATTGTGACTGCAATATTTCAGCTACAGCTTGTGCGGTTTATGCTATGAATTTAACATGTAATTTTGGACCGAATAAATATTATTTATGTTGCATCAGCTACTGTATGAATTAAAATGGTCTATTTTAAACCTCATAGTGTAAACAATAGCAACTAAAGGAATAATATAGCTGAATCCCTTGATCATTGTGTAATCCTACAGTAAACACCACATTTTAATATAAAATAATTTATATTGATCTATTTTGGTTAAGTAAATATCAAGACACATATTTACAATGCACATTTATTTAACAATGTAGACAATGTAATGCCACTCACATTATCTTAGACATAAGGTACAATATATTACAGTATTTAACTGTATAATCTAACAATCATTCTTTGTGAGTATATTGTTGATCCAAGGTAAGTAATTTGATATGCTAGTATATACATTGGGGATATTTGAATGCTGGTAGTTACAGTCTTGATTGTAGTTGAAAGATACAACACCAGCTACCTTCCCATCACACACCAGAGGGCCTCCAGAATCACCCTGTGGAAACAGAATAATAATTTAATGATTTTATCAAAATAGTCTTTTTGCATCAAAATATGTTTGTAAGAAAAAAAGTGCAACTCACCTGACAAAATCCTTTCCCAGAGTTATATCCTCCTGCACAGATAACATCTGGAGGAAGGATAACATTTTGTCTTTGCCATTGGCTCTGACAGTCATCCCGGTTAATGGTAGATATATTTACAACATTCAGGTAACTAACAGACTGTCTGCCAGTTTTGGTCATTCCCCATCCAGCTACAAGGCAATCAGTGTTCTCTTTGACGATGTGGCCCTGATGTGCAAGCTGAATTGGTTGTAATGTTTTGCTGTCTTTAACATTCCTAGAAAGCTGACACACAACAATACAATTGCCAAGAGGGTTATCATTTTTTAATGTATTACTCTTTAATTAAAATGAATGCTCAGAATTCCCAAAAATAGTCAGATTTTCATATTTACCTTGAGAAGCATTATGTCATTCCCATCGATTATCTTTGTGTAGGCAGGGTGTTTGCATTGCTTTGTTACTCTGTATTTATATGATTCGTCAACCCCCTTAATGTTGTGGGTTCCAAGAAAAACATGCATATCTTCGCTATGGAAGATATATGTGGAGTTGTAATGCTTTAAGTGACTATGTTGGATTCAAATATATCAATTATAATTCACTAATGAATCTTTCTTTCTGGAATTATCTGGAGAGGAACACTAACTTACCCTTCACAGTGGGCAGCAGTGATGACAAAGTTGTTGCTGACAAGGAATCCTCCACATTGACTATAATAACTTTCAACTTTCATCTTCACATATGCCATGTACAGCAAGGATCCTGGCTTGGCTTTTCCCCCATTAATGATTTCATTCCCGAATACTTAATAATACAATAGAAACAGTATACTGTATACAGATGATGTGTAACAAATGTCATGCTTTTATGAAAATGGTAATTTCTACATAGAAACGTGCTATTTAACATGTCTTACCTCTTGGGTCATGCCATATTAGAAAAAGAAATAGCAACATTTTGCTTTTGTAGAGCATCATGCAGGCAGGCAGACAGGCAGGTAGAGCACTCAGATATACACTCAGACACTGAAGAGCCTAGCTTTATACCCCTCACAAGGACCTATACATCTTTTGAGTTATATAGGCTGCACTTAGCGTTCAGTGGTTACCGACTGGTCTGTCCCACTCATTGTCGTCAATGTGGCTGTCGCCCCCTCGATTGTGTCTATTCTTCCTGTATTATATCACATATGTACAATTACTGCAAGAGATACATACTCATATAAGCGACTAGTAATGGATTCCAGTGTGGTCTACTGCTGTATTTCCTTCTGATGTTGTGCACTCTGAGATGCTTTTCTGCAAACCAGTGTTGTAACATGTCAACTATGAATC
Organism: Typhlichthys subterraneus; assembly: GCA_027564835.1. Taxonomy (NCBI): domain Eukaryota; kingdom Metazoa; phylum Chordata; class Actinopteri; order Percopsiformes; family Amblyopsidae; genus Typhlichthys; species Typhlichthys subterraneus. The sequence continues at coordinate 3,174 of JAODUH010082531.1, forward strand.
ACCTTCCTGTCAACTCCCACAATTGTTTGATTTTTAAATTTTTGCAATTTTATCTTGCGTTAACAGGTTGTTTTCCCACACAAAACTGCTTCATACTGATTATTATTTTAATACCACTCTCTCCATTACAGCTCTATTACCCTGTCTGATGATGATTCCACAGTCAAAGACACTTTCTTCCCAATTCTATTGTTTTGGTCTGAGCATAACTGAACCTTTTCACCATGCCTGCTTTCTATAGTTGCTGTCGATTTGCTGATGAGGTATACAGGTGTCCCCAATAAGGTGAGGTAAATTGTTTACATTGTAGAGTGTATTGGCAGGGCTATGTCTGTTTAAATGACACAATGCAGACTATTTATTCAATGCTTCTCACCCTGCATCCTGAGTGACAATCTGCAACTAGCTGAATCTGCTCTGCAAACATCTGCTATTCACTATTTCATCAATAAGGCTATAATAATACATTTAAAAGTATTGCAATGTATTCAATTGTATATTACAGTAGCCTACATGAAATAATGTTAGATGTGGCCCATAAAAAATGGCCCATTATGCTTTAGTCTAGATATATGTCTAGTGTTTATTCTAGCTAGGGATGGGACGATATTGATATATGATATTATTGTTTATGGCGATATATAAACTGACAATAATCTTTTAATGGTGAATGTCCATTATCATGATTATCAAAAGTATATATTATCACAATATTTGCATAAGTAACTTGAAAAAAGCTGTAGCTCACTTGTAAAGTTCAATTGTATTGATATACTAATTTGTTTATTAACCTGCATCTTTCCAATCACCACTATGGCTGAAGGCTCGGCTTGCCTATTGTGTCCCTCACATAAAAAAAGATGAATCGGATTTGTTAAAATACTGTTTTTAAAATAAAAATAATTACACAAAAAAGATAAAAAGGTGTGTCATGATACATTAGAAATGTTTGTTTCTTAAGAAAATTTAAGCTAAAGTGATTAAAGTATGTTTTAGTGCCATTTTAAGAGTTTAATTACAATATAATAAATAATCATGATAATAAAATGTATCGCAATTATTTTGGCCAGGATAATTGTGATATTACATTTTAATATTTTCCCATGTCTACACAATTGAAAGAAAAACATTATAGGGTTGACTGTAAAGAAACACAAGAATTACTACCTCATATTAGGGTATATAAATATTAGGACTATTAAAACGGTTACACAGGTAACATCAATTAGTAGTAGTTAATAGTTAGTAGTTACAATTAGTTGTATTATTATTGTTATTATATACATTTTTTTCCTTATTTGTTTTACAGATTGTCCAGTAGGTGGTGTGACAACTCCATATTCCTGTTGAATAGGCTGAATAGTACTGATAATACTGTATGTTTTTAATGCCTTTTGCATTTTTGGAGATCCAATCATTTCCAAATAAAGATCTAATCAGTATGAATAAATATATAAAATCTAATTTTAATGTTAAGCCTTTCAATAAAATACTTAATGGGAGAAAGCCTTTGACCCCCATGATTCTGAAATATGGCTCTGTGCACTCCACAACCACAAACCTGTCTCCACAGTGGTTTGTCACATTCAGCCGTTACATGTATTGTGATTTAGTGGATGGGATGTGTAAGACCATTGTTTTCATCATACAATTGTGTTATGTTATCACAAAGGAATCCTTGAAGGCAAATAAAAAGTTTATTAGGACTTCCCAAGGCGCAACATGTCCTTGAAAAGTACAAGTGCATTGTCCCTACAAGATAAAGCAATGAGTGAAAATGAACCCTTACTATTGGTATTAGAGAAATAATATAAAATGAAATGAAGACTTGATATTAAAACAACAGAAAAAGAAAGAGGTGGGGTGGATGGTGTTCTTTCAGTGAACTCAGCAAGAGAAATAAAATGGTGGGGAAAGATACCTGCTTCATTCAGAAGGCCAATGAGTAGATGTTGATAAATTAGCTGATGACTATGTTATTTTGATTTATTTGTCCTTTATTTTATCTGTTTAATCTTAATGAGATTCTAAATCTCTTTTCCAAGAGAGACCTGGCCCAAAAGCAGCATGCATAGTTTCAGACAGAATGTACAACATAAACTGTGGCTGGGAGCGGGCAGCTGGGGGTAATCAATTTGACCCTCTGCTAAACTTGCCCTAGTAGATCTATTGTATGGTACTGTCACTAGTCTAATCTTACATTAAAAGCCTAGATGCGGAAGGCCAGCAAGCTTTTAGATATCTGTAAATTGTTTTTAACAAATAAAATATAAATGTGGATTATGGGCAAAAACAAAACTGCTCCCAGTGATAGTCTACTTGCCTTGCTGTAAGATTATTTTAGGATACTGTAACACTGCGGCACGTTTAAGCATATAACAAATTGGTAAAAATAAAACCAACCACTTCAATAAATAGGCTACATAACAGGACAACTACAATAATATTAGCATTATTTGTGTTCTTTCTGGTGACAACCAAAAAGCCCACCTGCCCTAATGACCAGTCGCCACAAATGACTGACACAAGCATTGATGTTATATCAAAACAATACAGAGTGCAGCTTTTACAACTGGGGTTTCTGCTAATAGCCATCTGCCTCTTATAAATAGAGAAATATGCTTTACTGATCACAATGACCCACATGTCGGGCAAGCACTCTCTCCAACAACGTGATTTAACGTAAGGCAGAGTGACAGGATGTTTCAACTGTTAGTTAATTTTTAGCATCTCCATTCCATTATCAATCGTTATCATCAGGGTCTGCTGACACTGAGGGAGTATCTTCCCCCCTATTTACAATGCACGTCTGACCCACCCTGCATACAAATGTAATTTGAGCTTCACATAGTATTGTATTATAAAATGTAAATTAAATATGTCATTTTCAACCTTATAAATAAATGTGCAGATTATCTATTCATTTAAGGATTGCTCATGGTGCAACACTACATACTGTATAACTAATTTAAGTGTTTTTTTCTCTTCTTTGAGTGTTTTAATTAAACAATAGCATCTTTTTAGTGTTAAATGTTCCAAGGAAACAAACTTGCTAAATAAAAACAGTTTTAGTTAATAATTAATACATAAAATAAAAACATTCAAGGGAAACCCACACAAAAAATTAAAATGTCAATTTTGAAAATACTGTAGCCTAACAATATTCACATTCATCATTCATGCTAAATGCTTTTAAAACTAAAATAAAAGAAATACTGTGATATTATGTAAGTGTTTGTGTAACTCATTGTGTGTAACTGACTCATTGACTTCGGAGGATTTGTCTAACTTGAGTGTTTAGAAAAGCGTCCCAAATTAAATATATTATTATTTTTATTATTATTATTATTTTTATTATTATTATTATTATTATTATTATATGATGAATATCTGACATTGATCTAAGATGTGTGCCTCTAGGTTAACATTATTTATGAGGTTATATTTTCTTCACATCGTTTAAAAATACATTTAAAATAAACAGTCAAAGCTAGAAATACACATATTTAATTGCAGTTTCTACTTGTCCATTGCATTTCAAATTAAATATTAAGTCAAAATAGACAAGTGAACAATAAACACTTAAGCATGCTTAACATTTAGTTCTGTTGGCTGTGAGCTGATTCAGCATCCACATCAATGTACTGTAAGTATTTTCTGCGGCGGCCAATCACTTGCATGATCCAGCTCCTGTAGGAGGAGGTGCGCATGTAGACATCAGGGGTACTTGGGTTGGCACAGCGTTTCCCCGAGAAGGAGACTACACCTGCAGATGCTCCATTACACACTAACGGACCACCAGAATCTCCCTGGAACAAAATAAACACATTTAGACCATAATGATATAAAGATGATATAGACACAAAATTGTTTTTGATCAATGATTGCTCCTCACCACATATTGATGGACATGGACATATGGACATGCTCACATAGGCTACTGAGAGTGTTTTGGTGTGCAACAATTTTTTTCAGTGAGGTTCGCCAATTTAGTAAATGACAAAATACAAAATACCAGTGTACAGTGAGGGAGGGGCATGTGGAGTGGAGTTACAGGGCACAGAGAAAAGAGATTATTCCTGAGATTATTACGATGCTGGCTTTACCTGCAAAACATTGATATATATAAATCCATACGTTATTACGATGAGCTTGGCTTGGACTAGTACGCGACACTGGCAAACAAGATGTTACGTAGAAGACATTCAATCAGATATACACATAAATCTGAGGCATTTCTCACATCCAAATATTAACCAGGCCCAATCCTGTTTAGCTTCCGATGTTTACTTATGTAAAATTCATGATTTGCTATCTATTTCAACACCGAGATGTACTGTATATCCACCGGACTACAGTATATGATCACCGACTTAAAAATTGATGTCCTTAGTGATATATTGTCTTTCATTATATATACTATTATTTATTTGATATTTTATTGCTTCAGTGAGATAATGACTAATCTCAGATAGACAATACCTGCCCTGTCCATGTTTATCATCTGTCTCCACAACAGTTATGCCATACCAAAACATGGAAATTAACCCAATATTAGTTTTGGGGAATGTGTGAGGCTTTACATGAGGTCTTACTGATGTTGCCAATAGGCTGTTGTCATACCGAGCAAAAGCCTTGAAAAGGCTGTGGTCCTGTAGCACACACCATCCTGGAGGTGATGGACAAATCTCCCCATCTACGACGACATTCACTCAGCGTCAGAACGTTTGCCCTGACCTCCTGTAACTTGTCTGGGATCGTGTTGTTGTCTCCTATGTCGCCCCAGCCAGCTGTGCTGCACTGACTGAGCCTTGTGGTACTGCTCAGAGGAATCACCTGCACTGCACTGGTCAGGGTGGCGCTGTGGTCCAGCTGGTAGATATGCATGGTGAGAATGAACATCAATGAATAACAAACACAAGAAATTACTTTTTGGACAAGGTACTCACATATGTAATGTACACATGCATAAAACATGAGCATAATTTTGCCTCCAAAAAGTTCTAAAGAGCATGCAAACCTCAGTAAGTAACCCTGAAAAGTCTTTGTTATCTCTTCTCTGGAGGAACGTGAGTTGATGAATGACTGATTTGTAACTGACTTTAATATACAGTATGTCTTACCTGTAGAAGCATGATATCATTTGCTGCACCATCATATTCAGGATGGGTAATGAATCTGGTAACACCAAACACCTGTTTGGAAGGCTCCTGAGCTGACAGGGAATGAGCACCGAGAACAACTGCTGCTGCTCTGCATGGGAATTCATAGTTTATAAACTATTTGTTTAATAATAAAAATGGTAAGATGTTAACTTGCTATATATATATAAATAAAAATGGTAAGATGTTAACTTGCTATAAATAATAATACAAATGGTTACTACTGAAATTCTCACCTGATAACAGGTTTCTCTGTCCCACAATGTGCTGCAGTGAGCACATAGTCCTCTCTCACTAGTACACCTCCGCAGAAGTGTTGACCTTGGAATTGTAATGAGGCCATGTACGGACGGGAATTGGGGGCAGCCTCTGTGCCCCCAACAATACCCACACGGCTTGCAACAACATCTAAATATAAAAAAAATGAATTATTTGCTTTAGTCAATACTGTGTTAGTACTCTTACATTCTTGGCTTATATAAATGAGAGACATTTATAATTGCAATGTTAATCATGCTTGTATTTCTTGTTTTATCCATACTGTACTATGCATAGATGCATTAGTATCATTTCATAAATATAAATATTCCTAACAAATCTAGGATTATTTACCTTTAAATAGGATGAACAGCAGTAGCACAATGCTTGCTTCCATCTTTAGATGTGCAGGTTATTCCGTTAATTGTGGATGTATTCTGGTCTTCTTCCTCATTTATTCAATGTATTTGCTAACTCAAAGTTGTGGCTATGATGGTGTAAGAAATCTATTTCAAAACAGCTGTTTTCATCATACAATCTCACAATCTCACTGCTTTAATCACAAAGCAGTTTTGAATAGGTGTAATGGAAGAATATGTATATTTATCAGGACTTCACATAGGACCTTGAAAAGTGTATTGTTCTGGGAGATCTTACAGCTGTTATAGAGTTACAGCATTTATATATGAGAAATAACTTTTAAAAAATGAAAATAGTTTTGTCAAAAGATAAACCAAACCAAAGTTTATAGATATCCATTTTCAAAACGGATAATGAATTAACGAAACGGACACTATCCCTCCATCAGTATGTTGCTAAGACAGTGCAGTGACTGCAGTTCTCTGTTATGTTTCTGTGTGATAGTAGCTCTTAATTAGTCTGGTATCACATTCCATTGGGTCGTTTCCTTCTACTTGACGTAGACCTCTTTTTTGAAACTATTGGACAGCGCTGAATCAATCAACATTATTTCAACAGTTTTGATTGCTGCATCTAGCTCAACCACCATTTTGAAACATGCTTGACTTCTCACTAAGGCAACGTCATTTTTTAGGTGATTCTAATGAATGGGTTGTCATCTAGCTCTGCAGAAGGCTGATAACGACCCATTCATTAGAATCAGGTGTGTTGGAGCAGGGAGACATCTAAAGCATGCAGGACAGGGGTCCCCCAGGACCAGGGATGAAGAGCTCTGGTCTAGTGTGTATGCAACTGTACTTTTCCATAACCAATTTGAACAATATCTAAACAGATGCCAAATGTCAATGTTTTGCATTCATGTGAACCAAGGTAGCCGTAGACTGCTGCTAGCCTACGACTGTAAACGTGATTGGGCGAGAACATTTTGCTGCATCTAAAATAACATGACAACTGAATCAGACATTATAAATGTATCTATTTTCATTATCAATCTAAAATGTGTTTTTTAGCTCTCATTATTTAAGACATTTACTTGATTAATTAAATTGTAAAGCAGACGTCTCTGCTGAGGTGGTACAGGCATCTAGTAAGGATGCCCCCTGGGCGCCTCCTTTGGGAGTTGTTCCCGGAAAGTCCGGCTGGGAGGAGGCCTCGGGGAAGACCCAGGACTAGGTGGAGAGATTATATTGCCACACTGGCCTGGGAACGTCTCGGGATTCCCCTGTCAGAGCTTGCTAATATGGCTCGGGAAAGGGACGTTTTGGGTCCCTTGATGGAGCTGCTTAGCCTTGTGAGACCATCCTGATCTCGCGAGCTTCAGTTTAATTTCACTGTGAGAATCAGTCTGGAAAGCCTCGGAATCATTTTGAATGTGTCCGAGTAGCAACTGAACTTTCTAATCAGCGTTGTGTTTATAGCTATACGGGCGTGATTTAGGTGTGCCGACCATGGTGCCAAATGCCGACAGCTAAAACGACCAGATGATTCATCCAATCAACAGTCAAGAATTTTTTTGAAAGTACAGCCATTCACAAACAGTTTCAATGTACGAGATGGACAACAATTCCTCTGGCATGTCAGGTTAGGAGCTGCTGCCCCACAAGCTGACTCCAGATAAGCAGGAGAAGATGGATAGATGGACATCTCTGCTTGTTTAGCCTATATGTTGCCATCTAGGGGGTAGGCTAGAGGTATGGCACTAGTGAGATTACAAGAAAAACTAAAACAAGAAATTGTAGGCTACAATATAATGTGACAATAGCTAGTTGACAGCTATAGTAAGCGATTGCACTGTCAAATTCACAATAGGCTACATCTCATTGGTCTGCTGGCTGCCTGTTCTATGTGCTGGATAAAATCTGATGTTTGTAGCCTACACATCCTTGTCTCTGTAAATAGTAACACAAAGTGGTGCACAAACAACAATACCCTAGCATCTGACGGCACATCCCTTGAGTGATGTGTTGAATACAGAGGATGAATTTCGCAACAATAAAAATCACCTTTACCTTTACAAGAGGATTTATTTTGTCTGGATCGACAAGCTTTCTCTAGAATGATTTACTTAGATACTATTGGGTCACTATTTAATGGGTTACAACAGGCCTGGGCAAAGTCAGGCCCGGGGGCCGAATGCGGCCCTTTGAGACGTTCTACCCGGCCCGCCCTGTACATCAAACATTTTAAAATAATAATACAACATAAAATTACTTGCCGAGCTCTGCAGAATGTTACTTAACTTACTGCTGCATAAAAGAAAACATAGTTAAAGTGAACTCTTACGTTTGATTATGAAAATGGTGTTGCATAAGAATTGCCTATATTCATAAATATGCAAGTTAACAAAGTCAGCTGTTTTGTGTTTTATTTTAAAATGTGTTAACAAAGTAACGTGGCCCGCAAAGTTCTCTGATGTTTTCAATGTGACCCCCAAGTGAAAATAATCGCCCACCCCTGGGTTACAATAACAATAGCCCTCCCTAATTTAATGAGCAGGAGCTGTCACTGGAAACAAGACCAGTGACACAGCTAGAACCTTGACACAGGTCATCATTATTAAACTATAATATCAATAATATTCCTGCACTTGAGTCCCAAATACCAGCTCTGATCATGACAAGACTATGTTGAGTTTGCTTTATGGCGCTAAATCAGTGGAAAATAATTCAGACTAACCAAAATAAGCCTTATTTGGTCTACTTTTATGGATAGGCCTCAGGCTTTGCAGCCATTGTGTATTGTTGTGTTTCCAGACCTTTTGAAATCAGCTTCCAAGGCTTTGTTTTTACTAAGTAAAACTCTTGCTCCTGCACTTGGAACCTCAAATATGTCTCTGCAGTGGTTTGTCACATTCAGCCGTTAAATGTTTTGTGATTTAGTGGATGGGATGGTGTAAGATATATTTTGAAACAATTGTTTTCAACATACAATTGTGTCATCATTTTATCACATACAATCTTGAAAAGGAGGAAATTGAGTAAAATGGGTCGTTATCAGGCTTCTAATGGTCCAATCATTTGAATCAGGTGTGTTGAAGCAGGGAGACCTGCAGGACAGTTGCCATCCAGGACCAGGATTCCCCACCCCTGGCGTAAAAGAAGAAAACATTTACTAGGACTTCACAGGGGGCAACAAGTACTTGAAAGTACAAGAGCATTGTCCCTTCAAGATCTAATAAAATCCAGCAATGAGAGAAAATGAACCCTTACTATTTGTATTAGACACATTATAATAAAGGAAAATAACATTTGATAATAAAACAACACTTTAAACAGAAATATGAGGACCTGGTGGGTGTTCTGCAGTGAACTCAGCAAGAGAAAGAAAATGGTGGGGGTTTTAAAGAAACTTTAATTCAAAGGGCCAATGAGCAGGTGTTGATGATTCAGCTGATGACTGGGGGCGGGCAGACTACCACGGCCTGCCCGTAATAGGCTACGCTTAATTTATTTTAAATGATAACCATCTCAGTCATCCATACTGTACAACAACCTTTAAACATGTTTTGTATAGATAAATAAGCCAGACAGTAAGGCAGACAGAGCTATGTTGTATACTGACAATGACCTATAGACAGCTTTGCGGTCACTAAACATTATCATGATGACATCATTGTGGTTATGCATTGCCAATAGAAGCTATTTGCTAACTTCTCAATGATATGCTATTCTGCCTGCAACTGTTGGTTGTAACATGGTTATTGGAGTTGCATTCCTGTCAGCTTAAACCATTCTGACTTAATAATCCATTATACTTTAAACTCTTCCTAACAAGGTGTGTCTGGCATTTGAGAACATCTTTAACACCATTCAATCCAAATTCCACAGTCAAATACACTTACAGTAGATACATGTTCTACTCCATTCTGTTGTTTTGGTCTGTCTGAGCATCACCTGAGCCTTTTCACCGTGCCTGCTTTTGTGCACATCTGTAGTTGCTGTCAGATGATTGGCTGATAATAAAAATATTTATTTTATTTTATTTTGGACCCCTCTCTGAACACTCAAGGACATCTTACATTCAAATACATAGATATAAAACAGTTGGCTGAAATATACATACTATAGTAATAAACATTTGATCTGAGAAATATATACAAAATAAACAAAATTAAATTAAACAGGTGAGAGTGGAACAAAGGGTCAAACATCATGGGCAACCATCAAGAGGTGGGTATTGAGGAGCTTAGCAAACTAGGTGAACATAGTGGTATGTCGAATGTGCAGTGGAAGTTTGTTCCAGAGTCTGGGGGCAGAGCAGCAGGGGGGTGACGAAAAGTCCTGTCGAGGAGGAGTGAAGAGATCAGGAGGGAGTGTATGGCAGGAGAAGGTCAGAGCTGTAGGAGAAAGCCAGATGGTGGAGGGCCTTGTATGTGAGGTGGAGAATCTTTAAGTTTATACGGAACTTTCCAGGAAGCCAATGTAGCTGAATCTGAATAGGAGTGATGTGATCCGTTGATTTTGTGTTTGTGAGGATTCTGGCAGTATGAGAGTGAAGTCTAGATATGTTGCAGCGGTGGAAGGATGCTCGGGTGACTTTTTGCAGTTGTTGACGGTGGGATGGGAAGACAGGAGAAGCTGGAGTTGTCTTGTGTGGGGAGAGTGGATTTGGAGGCAATGAACAGGACCTCTGTCTTGCTGTTGTTGAGTTTGAGGGCGTTTAGAGTAAACCAGCTCTAAATGTCGTGAAGGCAGTTGGTGACGGAGATGGGGGGGGAGGGATGAGGTGGGTTCAGTTGAGATGTAGAGCTGGGTGTCGTCCGCGTAGCAGTGAAAGTCAATGTTGTGGTGTTGCATGATTGTGCCCAAGGGTAGGAAGTATATAGTAAATAGCAGAGGACCCACTTCCGAGCCTCTGTGGGATCTGTGGGATTTCAGTTGGACAAATGGTTGGTGGTGTGAGAGATAGGAGACGAACCAGGAAAGAGTAACTCCTGCAATACCTATACCAGCCAGACAATCCAAGAGGAGTGGGTGGAAGATAGTGTCGAAGGCTGCAGTCAGGTCAGGAAGGAAGGACAGGAGGCAGGAGTCAGCTGCACGGAGTAGATCATTGGTGATTTTTATTAGAGCTTTTTGTGTTGAGTGTTTGGGACGAAATCCAGACTGAAATGGTTTGAGTAAATTATTAGAATTTAGATGATTGAGAAGTTAAGAGGTCACCACCCTGTGTTTTGGAGATGGGGCGGAAGTTGTTCAGGTCATTAGGTTCAGCATTTTTTTGTGGGTGTCACAGCTGCGATTTTCAGGGTGGGGGGCACAAAGCCGGTGGCAAGAGAGGAGTTAATAGTGTCAGTGAGCAGGCGAGAGATGGAGGGAAGGCATGTTTTGATGAGGCTAGTGGGCATGGGATCAAGTTTGTCAGGTAGAGGATTTGTTTTTCATGATGATTTCAGTAATGTCATTTTCAGTGGCCGGAATGAAGTCAGAGAGGCAGGAGGTAGAGGTCAAGCCCAATGATGTGTTCATCCAGAATAAGTTCTCAGCAGGGATGGAGGGTAATTGTAGATGTAGGTGGATGTTTAGAATGTTTTCATTGAAGAAGGCCAGATATTAAAAGCACAATTCAGGGGTGGGTACAGGGTGGGAGTTATCAGAAGGTTTGAGTAGGTGTTGTACTGTTAAAAATAACTTTGGGGGTTTTATCAGAGTTGATGATGTCAGAGTGGTAGGAAAATCTGGCTGTTGAGAGGGCAGTTTTGTATTTTGAGAGATGTTCCAAGTACGCTTTTGAGTAAGCGTCTTCTTCAGCCCTCTTGTGAAGACGCTCACGATGCCGTCCAGCAGCCTTTAGCTGCCATAGCTCAGTGGTGAGTTCCAGGGGGGACAGAGAAATGGGACAGGAGTGTGTCAATCATGCTCATGAGTTCAGCGGGATTAATGTTTTTTTTTTTCTTTTTCTAAATTGGATGGAGCGGTTGGGTTGTTGCTTTGGGAGGGGGGCAGATATTTCAAACAAGATGGGTTTGTGGTCAGATATGGGGAGGTATCTTTCAGTGACATTTACAGGAGAAACACCAGTGGAGCAGAGTGGAGCATTAACGATGTAACCTTTGTTGTGAGTGGGGAAAGTGACATTTTGGATGAAATCATGGTCGTCGAGTCATAAAATCAGCAGCAAATGAACAGCTAGCTGTTCTGTCAACATGAATATTAAAATCACCTACAAGCAGTACATTGGG
>JAODUH010082542.1:2249-15194 GCA_027564835.1 Typhlichthys subterraneus
CCCCCCCCCCCCCCCCCCCCCCCCCCCCCCCCCCCCACACACACACACACAGAGGAATGGCAGAAGTGCTGTCTTGAGTCTGCTGTGGTAATACTGTGTGCTCCAGCTAGCACCCTATCACGATGCTCCCTCCACAGCAGATAAGACACGCGCACGCACGCACACAGCCACAAGCAGCAACACGGCTGTGCACACAAACAAAATGGCCACTGTCAAGCTTTTGTTGTCATTTCCTGCCGGTGAGCAGGGTGTCTACGACACAACAACAGGGCTCTGTAAAAAGCAATGCACACGCACAGACCGTCTGTGCACGGACATACACACACACGCACACACACACACGTAAGAAGAAATAATCACCCTTCTCTTGTCTTGTTGTTGTATCTACCTTCCCGTGAGGCCTGTCTGCTCCCCTTGTGTGTCAGGCCACAGAATGCCACTGTGTAGTCTAGCTGGAGCTAGAGGCTGTCTCCAGACACGTGCACGCCCTGCAGATAGGGCTATTGATAACGGCTACATGTCCCATTGATCCTGTGTATTGGGGCGGCCTCGATGTGAGACACTAGGGCTGCCGTATAGATAGACATGCTGCATCAACTACGTTTGACTGGACGCTCTGTGCCACAGACGGCTCATTGCTTGCGTGTGTGTGCGCGCGTGTTTGTGTGTGTGTGTGCCAGCGCCCTTTGCAGACAGTGTCCTATCGCCTCAGGACAGACAGAGAGATAAGGTGAGCATGTGCTAGCAACGCTGGCAGGCAGATAAGATGGCAGCAGCAGCAGACACAGCAAGGGGAGACGGACATGGGTCGCTGTTGGGACTCCTGCAGTGGCACTCAGTGTGGCTGCAGGGTGGGCACTGTGGGGGGCTTCTGTATTATCACTGTGCACGGATTACTCTTTCAATTAGTCTAATAGATGGTGAATGGTATGGCATGAATGTGGGGACAAAGAGACCAGACAATGTCATGGCTGTGTCCCATGTGGACCCATGCAGTTACATACATGTACAGTAGGCTTCGATGGTGACACACACACACATTGCAAAGGTTGGTTCTTTAGACGGTAAGACAATATGGATGTGTGTGTGATAAGGCATGGTGCCACTGCAGTGGCAGGACACAGCAGCAAACACTTTACGCACACATCCAAACACAGTGATAAGCATCACCACTGTCCCACCCCCTCAATGCCTCTCTCCATGTCTCCGCCACGGCACTCTTTACTGTACACAAGCCCATGATGTGGACTTGTCCACTGTTCCAATACGGTACACTGGCACAGTAACCATCACAAGCACACATAGTGGTGATTACAACATGTGGCTACAAACTATTTGAAAATATAAAAACAAAAAAGAGAACTATTCTATTCAAAAGCGTTGTGTGTGGCTTTCTCTGTATTATCTGGCAGTGTTTGTGTCACCGAATACTGTTTTGACACCACAGAGAAACATGCAACAGTCGCTCCTCTCTATGGGCAAGCCTCAGGGAAGTTCCAGTACGTGATGTGTGTGTCACGGGATGCAGCAGATAAATGTGAAGACACACATGGTATGCTGCTGCTGCAGCATAGCATGTCAGGCATTAGCCTAAGAGTTGTTGTGTTCATCCACACTGGCAGGAAATACTAGCAGCTGCCGCACGTGCACTCATAGGCCGACACACACGCACGCACGCACACAAACACACACACGCAGTCATCAGATCAGTGAAACAGCATTCTACCTGCAGTTGTAGACATATTGCAAACAAGGGAAATCCTCTGATCTGCGTGTGATTGGATTAGCCAAAAGTCCTAGTCAGATGAAAGGAGGCATGTTGAGCTGAATGCTCAGCCCATTCTGTTGACATTAAAAGCCATGTTATATTACATTTGCTTCCCAGAGAAGCAGGGGTGCATTCCACAAAGCGATGCCAGGAAAAACAGGGAACAATACATTTGTAATCCATTTAGACAGGATTGTGTGTGTAAGGCAACAGAGCTATGGAAATCCCTTTACCTCTACGCATCCTGACAGGAGAGTTGAACCTGACCTGATGAAATTACAGTATAGAAATGATAATGTCTTCTATATATGCTTTTATAGAAGCCACAAAAAATGCATGCAGGGCTTCTGGTGTAAATTAAGATATCCTCAGGATGCACAAAACGAATGATGTTTTCTTCAAAATAATACAATGAGAATCCACACACCATCTGAAAGGCTTGAGTGCTGCAGGCCCTCACGTTCCAACACAATGCAGCACATTAGAGAAGGACAACCACCAACAGAACCACTCACTGGGAAATTGTGTGATTAAGAGTATTTATTAAGAACTGAATCTGACGGTGGAGACTGAGGACAGTAGATATTATAAACGAGCAAATAGAAAATATGTATGGAAAGTAGAATAAGTCCATATACACTGGAGTAACATGAAGGTTTCCTACCTGAAGTGTCCAGCAGGTTAGACTGGGCCCGTCGGTCAGCCACTAGCCATGAAGAACTCGGCATGCTCACTGGTTCAGAGCGGACTGGCTGGATCCTACACACATTTTGAAAAAGTATAATCACACTGCAGTTTCAAGTTGACCATTGCTCACGTGCAGGCTGGAGGTCATGAACTATAGCCAATTGTAATAATAATTAGATAAGCATTCAATTGACCGTAAACCAGCTAATTTAAAACAACATTAGCATTGCCCAACCAGAAGCACTGATTCAGTAGCTGTTTACTACAGTAACAGGCATACTGCATGTACCTCACAGGACCGTACCTGAGGCTGTGCAGGTCCAGGTCATCTGTGTCAAAGTCCAGCAGGGGCTGCTGGACGTCCGTAGGACCCTGAGACTGCAGCACGGAGGACGAGGAGGAGATGACCGTGGTCTGGCCTGATGGGTGGATGGTCTTGAACTGAAACTGGGGGCCCATCCACAGGCGCCGGTGTGGCCCAGTGTGGGTTACAATCTCCACCTGGGAACCCAAGGTACAGTAAGGTGCAGGTCAGCAAGAGGAAGAGTTGAATATACATGATGTGCGCACACACACATGCTCACAGCAAACACTGACACACTGGCTTTGCAACACTACAACTAGTGGATCAATCAAGAACAACCTCCATTGACAGTGAACATTCCATCTCTGGTCTGTTAACTATTTTCTAAGGGGGTGGGGGGATAACACTGCCAAAGTATCTTCTATAGTAGTGTTGTTCATATGACAAATGAGTCTGGCATAGCCACTGAGCAACTCAACACAAAGCTGTATACATCAAAGTAGCACTTATGCCATTATATCTGTATGTCTTGGATATGTTCCTAAACTTGCTGTAAGTGTATTACAAACTAGAGCTTTCCCAGATGCCTAAGCAACAGCATCCTGTTCAGCCAGCCTTTGACAGCCAGAAGATAGTCTGCTTAAAACGTGCTTCAAATACAATCCTGAATCACAAAAATAGTTGAATCTTCAATGATATAACTGCAGTAGACAATTTCACTTAAACATCTGCAACATTCTGAATTTACATCTGAAACAATGTGGATGTCTGCACCCCCGCACTGTATTTATATTGTTTCCTACAGCAGCACTTACTTAAGGTGGCCATTGTGGACATGAAACCACCAAACATGAACAAGATACCTTCTGCACCTCTGTAGTGTACATGAGTTTCATTCAGTCAATCTAAAAGCCTGCCCATATTTTAGCTATGAGTGTGTGCTGGGAGTTCTTGTGGAGAGCGCCAGTGGTATCAGAATGATTTACAGGAACCAGCGCTACAGTATTCAATGGATTCACTTTCAAACACAACAGCTGTGTGACCTTCATGGAGATTAGAGGCTTGTAATGATACATACATATTGTGTAATGTAAAAAGATCTCATACAATGCCATTGTAAATGGCCAGCAAATGACATGTGACTATTTCATTAAAGGTGCATGACAGGCTCCATCCTCATGTATGCTGCCAATAACAGATTGGAAATGAGGACAGACGGTGGAAACAACATGCAGCCTGCTGCCTTAGACTGGCACTCATTCAGCCTGTCCCGGTAGCACTTACAGCTCCTCTTGGTGTCTCACTGCTCACATTGCATTTTATGAGCTTTCTACGCCGTAGTAGCTCACCTCATCTCATCTCACAGTGGGCTGACAGCTGCGTACATCTCACACCAGAGTGACAGCTTATGCTCTCACGACTCCTCTGTGTGTGTGTGTGTGTGTGTGTGTGTGTGTGTGTGTGTGTGTGAGCGGTCTGGCACAGCTGTGTAAATTAGGCCACGGAAGGAATGAAGAGGATTGTCAGTGTGTCTCTGTTGGCGTGCCCATGGGCGTGCATGTGTGCGTGATTCCAGGTAACACCGCGTGTGTCACGCCGAGCGCTGCCGTTGTACACACTCTTAGCGACAGACTGGAAGGTCCAGATGTTGCAGCCCACCACTGCCTCCATCCATGCTCTGCTCTGGCAGCATGTGCTACCCAACATGCACTGCTCACCCACCAGGGGCCCATGTCTGCACAGCTCCAATGATGGAGGTATGTCACCAAAAGAAACCTCTACTATCGCAACACACACAAACTGATTGACTGTTCAATAAATAGATCCACAGTTGGATTATGTAGATACAAATATATATACTGCATACAGAAAGAGGTGTGTCTGTAAATAGTGTATTATACAACATCAGAGCCAACCAGCCTTGGCAGGCTAACCAAGTGACACAGAGGGTCACCAGCATCACATTTCATTAGAGAGTAGCCGATCAATCCCAAATCCCAACCCAGCGCCACAGTGTCCACTGATAATTAAATAACAGCCGCTTAATGAAATCCATAATGCCAATGCTTGGCTTCTAATCTAATGGGAGCCTATATGTATCTAGGCACGTCACATACACTGTATGAGCTAGTCGTTACAAGGACAGTACATGGAGATTTGTTCTGATGAGAAAATCACCTCCTAATGTATGCCAAATATTACAAACACAGGATTTATTTAGGAGGTGCTGGTGACAACACCATGAGGGTTGTAGTTGTGGTTTACCTTCATAATGTGTGTTTTATAACAGAACCAAGCAGCAGCTACTGTATGTCTGCTAACAAACCCTGGACATGGACAGCTAGAACACTACGGATATGCAAAGTAGTTTTGTTTGTAGGCCGCTCATGTGCAGTAGTGGCCCTCACAAAAACCATGAGGTACTGTACACAGATGTCTACACAGAGATGTCATACACCCTCTGACCAAACACGGCATGTGGACGTCATGCTGACCAATGCTGACAATATGGATTGAGTTTTCGATTTCGATTTGAGACGTGTTCAGTGCTAATTTTGTTCTAGTATTAAACTAACTGGAAACACTCCTAGCCTACTGTACTGTAGGTCTCATGGTGGTCACGGAGCACAAATGAAAACAAAGTCCACAACAAGCCTAACGATGCCGATGTGATGGTTTTGCTCATGGCAAACAATCATGCTAGACCCTAATAACTGCATCTGCAGGCCAAGTGGGGTGCTTTCTACTTATTTAATTATGCATGCAGTGAAATTATTGATGAAAAATGTAAAATGCACTAAAATCATTCTGCCAGGAGCAGGGGGTGTTTTTGGCAATACAGTATTTAACAATAGGCATATTTCCAGTAGGATTACTGTACAGCCATCTTATCATGATAGAATCAATTATTAAACCCTTATTGTGAACATGTTTAGCATACTTTCCTCGTTCTGACACCATAACGACCGTATCCACACTGGATGATGTATCTTACTATGCTAATCAATACAATTAAAGCTAGCTGGCCTGGAATGACACACTAACTGCTGTACTGTATATTATAGAGCAGAGAAAGACCGTCTCACCTGCGAGAGCCACTCCTCGTCCTCCTGTCCACTGTGGTCAGATGCAAGGCTGTCATATGACTCATGGCGTGTCATTGGCCCTGGGCTGCCTGGAGGCATCACTATGGAAACACAAATCGGTACAGTACAATATGATACATGCACCTACCGTAGCAAAATCATATGTGAAACATATGCATTAGCAGCATTCATTTTCAAAATTTGAAATGTATATTTCAATATTTGTATCTACAATATGTTGGAAATTTGCTGAGGCCAGCAAACAAAATAATAATAAAGAAGACCTTAAAGGGTGTTTTCCATCTGACAATATATGTTGCTGTAATAAACAACCGGTCAGAGAGAGGGGAATTAAAGAAGACACGTATTGAATATTTATCTCTCTGACACTCACCACAGTGTGAGTGCAAAGGCACAGGAGTGTGTCTGTGTGTGCTGAGGCGGAAGAAACTGCATGTGTAACGGAGTGAGTTTGAACATGTGTGTCAAGAGTGCGCCTTGGCGAGTGTGCACGTGTGTGTGTATGTGTGTGTGCGCGTCATTTGGGGAGCAGCAGACAGATGTGGCAGGCCTGAATAAGCAGGCGTACACAATGAGGGCCTAATGTGTGGAATGTGTCCGCTGTGTCTCTCCACACCTCAGCAATGGACCTGGCTCTGACACTGTCCCACTTACTAATACACACGTCACGCTCACATCTGGGGCCTTCATATCGCCATGCTCACTGGAGCACGCACACACACGCACTCACACACATCCATGGACATATATAAACAGGTGAGTGTGACTGCATGTACACACAAACATACACACACTCCCATATACAAGCGCTCACACCAAATCCTGCTGCTGTAATAAGTGTGTTTACCAAAGACGTGGGGGTAAGATGACATAACATCGGGTGAGTGTTGAAACAGATATGGAAACACCGAGGGGTGGGCTAGTTTGTGTGTGTGTCAGGAGTGGTCACACACAGAGAGAGAGGCTGGATCCCCAGATATCTTTGTGTGTCTCTCAGTAAAATGGAGGACGCAAGAACAAAGCCTGTATTGTGTTACTTATTAAACCAAATCAGCCCCCCCCCTGCCCCGCCTCCCCCATGCTCCCTGACCCTTGGGGCCAATAGCTGTTCCCTAATTAATTATTGATGCTCTGCAGCAGTTGGTTGGCCAGTGCGATCAGATTTCCTGGATGGGGTGATTGACCAATAGCATGGCAAGATGGACTGACAGGCCCTGTATGCATGTGAGGAGGAGAGACCGTGTAGGAGAAAGTCTGACCCCAGCTGTTCTATGGACATATCAGGCCATCTTAGTGGTCAGGCCAGTCAGCCTGGCTGTATTAGCTCAGTCCACAGAGGGCTGTACGTCAATTTGTGGAGAGAATCTTTCACAGTAAGTGCAAAGTTACTGCAATACTGGCAAAGATTAAGAAGATGTAAAATATTATACAGTACAACATTTCACGGCACAGATTTCAGAACAAGTCAGACTATGAACTGAGCCGTATGGAATATGAATTTTGAAGTAAATGATTGGTATGCTCATTATTTATAATGCAGACAATGCCTCCCTTATTATCCCAAAGGAAAGCTGGCGTTGCTGAGGTGCGGGAGGCTTGAATGCTTAATTGTGTAATGTATACCAGGCAAAAGCCAGTATGTGGTGTGCACGTGCATGCGCACAAGACAAAGAGCTTGGTGTGTCTGTGTCACAGCCTTTATTGGCTGTGCAGGAGAAGCGCTGTATAAGCCTGCAGTGTTTGCCCTGTTAGCCAGAGCAGTGGAGCAGGGAGGCTGAACAAGAACAAAGCTCTGGCCAGGTATTGAAGTAGGCCGACCCCGGGGGGGACCCGGGCCAAGGGGCCGGACGGCCTGATCTCTGGGGACAGATAAGGCCTAGCGCTCTGAGATCAGGGGTTTCCACCTCCATTGCCCAAGCTGTCCGTCATCCCGCTTTGCCCTTTCCAGTGGCGCTGTCGTGGACAGGTGCTGCCATGCTGACAGACTGGCATGGCTTCATCGTGATGGAGAGGGAATTTGACTGACAGCTCCACTTACCCCGCCTCCTCTCTCTCTCTCTTTGATTACTGAGGCGGTCATGGCGCCATGGTTTCTCTTTACCAAACGCCTGGTGCTCCCAGACCTTGGGCCCAGCCTCTTGCTGGACAATTAGGGCTATTGACAGCGTGACTGTGGCGCGGCTCCCAACGCCCCCGGTGGACAGATGACGCCAGTCAGGCTGCACAATTAAGACATTATGTGAGAGGTACGGAGGGCAGCGAGAGACAATACACTAATAAATACATTAAAACAAGTGTCTCTCTCCAGCGGCGTTGCCAGGATGAGAGCAGCCAGCTAGAAATGTGTGTGGTAAATTATTTACTTCTGTGTTTGCTTCAGAGCAACTGTGCTGTGAACGGGAAAGCAGTAACACAAGATATATGGTAGGTCAATATTGTCTTCATGACAGTGACAGGATAACACTAATGAAGTGTCAGTTAAGATTCATATATATTATGCCGAATATTCAGCTGTTTCTTACTGAAATAAAATCATGTAAGATAATATAAACACATTTACACATAAGACTATTTTTGGACGGTTCTGGAATACATTTTTACAAAGCAGAGAGAAAGAGAGGATATCCCTGCTCCTGTGTTTGCATGTGTATTTATAATGTGCAGTGTGTGTGTGTGTGTGTGTGTGTGTGTGTGTGTGTGTGTGTGTGTTATCTAGCCAGGCGATGTAGTGCTGCCTGCCTGCCTGCCTGTCTGCCTGGTGGCAGATGGACAGGTAGAGATAGTGACCATGAAGTGGCGCCACCGCTGCCTTTTATCATCCCCCGTCCCCGAGGCTCCGGCTGGCCTGACTCCGCCCTTTCCCCTCTCCTGCGTGCTGCATTTTTAATCAGGCCCGGGTCATCCAATATTATAGTACGGCCTTGTGAGAGCTTGAGACCCTGGCCCTGTCAATCTCAATCTTGCGGCTAAATTCTGGGCCTCTATCTCTTCATCTGGGCTTCTGTTTTTCAGGCGCTGCCTAATCTCTCCTCTTTGTCGTCTAGGTTCTATCCTCCTTTGATGTAAAGGAGGCCGTGATAAGGCCCTCTGTGTTGTGTGTGTCTGCTTGGTGAGAAGGTTGGTCACACCAACCCACTGCTGTGGAACCCTTAGAGCAGGCACGCAGGAGACCGGCCTGGATGGAGAGGAGGCGCAGATGGAAGGTGGGAGGTGGTGGCACTGCGAGAGCACCTCGTCGGTGGGGCTTAGGACCTGGCCCAGAGGAGAAATGTGGCTTCAAAAATTGACCTGGCATGGGCTCACGCTTGGTTTGCTGGCTGGACAAAGCAGTGTTTTCCAGCTAGTGCTAATTGGATGTAAATGTTAACACAGTGAATATGTCTCATTATGCGTCTGGTACCTTGGACACTAGAAGGCACCATTAATGTGAGTACATCCCCTACCAGTCAGACTGGGAGCGCTGCTACAGTACATGGATATATAGTATTGTCCACCATGGAGCACCCGAGACACTTCAATAACGATGTCTGACTTGACAAGGACTCAAGCAGAGCAAAAATACACTTCATTCCGCAGGATGGATGGATTCTGCATGTGACCATCCGTGTGCACACTTTGGGCTCGTGGACTGGCCTTTAAGATGTCAACCTAAAGTGCTGTGTGTGCTTTGTACTTGTTATTGAATTAGAAGACGTTTAGGGCCTGGGCTAATTGGTGTGGGCATGGCGTCTGTTAACATTAGGCCCAGTACTGAGGCAGGGGAAACAATGCTGATGTTGATCAAAGGTGCCACGCTTGGCAGAAAAGCAAATAGTACTTAGTTCAGACGGTATAGGACCTCACAGCAAAAGCTACATATGTGTGGAGCGGTGTGTGCGATTTAGCTATGTCTGTTACAGGGAGAGTGTGTATGTACATAATCTACTATACTATATACGAAGCATCCAATTGAGCACAACCAAGTCTTCTGCAGTGTGCTTGATATGTACAGCATGTCTGTTTACATGCTTGTCCAGCATACAACATGTAAGACCACATGATGATGCACAGTTAACAATGATACTAGTTTCACTATGGTTTTTAACTAAACACCCAGAACCCTATACTGTTCATGTGTACATACATACTAGAGAATATTCCACTCCACACACACATACACACAGCTTGTGTCCAGGTAAGCAGCACTTACATCCAGCCAGAATGTGCTGGTAGTACTGCACCAGGTCAGAGGCCAGCACCAGGGGATGGTTGGTGTTGAAGGGTGGCTGCAACTCGTTCCACTGTGGCATCCTGCTTAATCAAACACATCAATAATAGGTTTGAGTGCCTATCAGGAGTGCAGTCCCGTTTCTTGGTATTGAGGCCCGGTGACGCCACAGATGTTAGGAAACAAGTGTGTGTGTGTTTATAGTGATATATCAGATGGTATCTCACCTGGCTAAAGTCCAGCAGGCGCGTGAACAGGTGCTGAGTTCCAAGGGCGTGTCATCGCTGATCTTCTGGGCTGTGCTTATTGGCCGGGGCTCCAAGACGTGCTCTACCAAATTGCCGTAGCAGCTGAGGATGTACAGCGAGTCTACAACGGACTGCCTAGACTGCTCTGTAAGGATTCAGAGTGGAAAAATAGAGATGCTAAACGGATGTTATCAACCCTACAGCATTAACCAAGTCAAAGGCCTTGGTTGTCTGTCAAGAATTATACTAGAGGAGGACTGTTACGGGAAACTGTGTTTGAAGTGCATGCTGTGCATAGGTGTGAACGGGGGGTGGGGGGTGGGGGGACTTACCTTTCTCTCGTTTCATGTTGGGGTTGGTTATGAACCAGGACCTTGAAGACGCAAAAATTGCGGCCACACAGAACTCTCCTCCGCTGGACTTGCTGGGGGAGATCTGAGGGGGCGGCTTGGCTTTGCTTCAAAGGACGCAAAGAGAGGAAAGGAAACAAGGAGGATAAAGTCAGACTGGTAACCTGGCAGCTGCCATGTAAGGCTCTGGCATGTAACGCTCTGGAGAATTGCAATCAGAAGCAAAGTTCACTTAAGGGGAAGGGGGGGATAAATAAATGAGATGTCTAAACTTTGAGGTAGGTACTGTACATTGGGTAAAATAACAGGAATATCCTTGGGGGAAAAACTTTACAGTTGCATTAAATGACCCTCGGGTAAATCACCATATTAGGATAAAGAAAATAGAACTAAAGCAAACCTGATTTGACACAATATCCACCACGTAGTGTGGAAAATTACGCACAATGATGCAATGCATTTGCTGCTCATGTCTCATACAGTTGATGAAATATTCCCTCACATGATGAATGTCATGTATTACAATTGAACGTATACATATACACAGTATACGCAGGTGCAGGTGAGAGACGGATATACTTTATTTACACTATATAGAGAAATTCAATAATATTATATTTTGAATACAACAATTATATGATTGTAGTGTACAGTAAATATAGAAAAGTCAATCATATTTTGATTTGAAAAACTCATATTACTTAACTTTAGTGATAAATACTGTTAAAGTTAGCACCATTAGCAACAATAGACCAGCTGTTTTCAGGACTTCTGTGGCTGTCTCAGTTTGCGTTAGCTGCTGAAGAGAATGTGTTTGGAGGTACAGGATTATTCAGCATGTCAGGACCATTTGAGAGGATGTGGACACAGAAAGGACTTTCAGCTGTGATAGCGCTCTCCATATGGAACTGATGAGAGAACAGTAGCAAGGTCTGGAATTATTGTCCGGCCTCATAACCAACCTGAACAGTGAAATAGGGCCAGAACACTTTTGACATGATGCCAGCAGACGGGGTATTAAAACCAGGGGTGGCATGGCATACTCTCAGAGGAGCCCTTAACCTTGACCTGGTTCAACCGCATCAGGCAGTATACTTATTTATATGCAAACTTACTCTATGTTAGGAAGAAGGTAAAAGTTTGCTAAAATCACTAGAACATCAAATCACATTCCAATGGTCATTAATTCCCTTGCAACAAGTGGAGTGCCCACAAGATGGGTTTTCCTTAACAGAACTGACCGTCATGCTAATAGGTGCTGAATGACCTATTGCCGCCTTGGACTCTCACTCATGGTTCCCTTCAAACTGTCAGGGGCTTGTAAATTAGTCCCGGGATAATAGAAAGACGCTGACGTCTTTGTTTAGTCAACAGCGTATGAGCTAAGGATTAGGGGAAACATAGAGGTGATGTAGACAGGACAAGGTAGACAAAGGAGAAGAGAGTAGCATGTATGTATTAGTGTTGGATGTAGTGGGGGGGGGCCTGAGTAACCAAATATCTACAGTGAGCCATGTCTGTGGAAGGAGATGGAGGCTGAGATTAGGTGACGGTCAGGATATTGCCTTGGCTAGAGCAGGGACCCCCTCCCAGGCCTGTTTGTCTGTCAGCACATCTAGGGGATAAATCACTAAGCTTTACACAGACCTGGTAAGATAGAGGTCAGGCAGTCTACCCAGTACCCACACTCTTCCTCACAAACATGGTTCCTTCTTGACTGTCTCATATGGTGAGATAGAACCAAACGGCTAATGGTAGAAGCTGGAGGCATTTTTGTCAAATCATACTTTCTCTCAATATACCTTACTATACGGTATCAATTGTAGTCTGCTAAATAATAGGACATATTATTGATCAGATTAAAGACATTCACAGTGAGGTAAACGATGCTGGAGAAAGACTGTTGATATTTGAACTCAACATTAGAACATATACTCCTAAGCTCCGCCTCAGGCCCAACATTTAACATATATTGGCATGGCTATGTGTCAGGGTACGGCCGCAGAGGGGGTGGAGACCCAAGCGCAGAACACAGAGACAGGAAATGACAGTGTAAACAGACGGGGTTTATTCACAACACAGAAGGGATATTACTGTCTGTGAGGGTCATAGAATTGCAGCGTGGCAAGCGCTGGTGGCGAGTGTTAGCGTGGCAAACGCTGGTGGCGAGTGGCAGCGTGGCAAGCGCTGGTGGCGAGGCAATCGCTGATGACGAGTAGCAGCGTGGTAAACGCTGGTGGCGAGTGGCAGCGTGGCAATCGCTGACGACGAGTA
>JAODUH010082564.1:4651-15193 GCA_027564835.1 Typhlichthys subterraneus
CGACGCGTTTCCTCGAAAACGTTTGCAACGTTCTTGAACTACTTTCAAAGACGTTTGCTGTGTTTAATGGGCAGTTTTAGTAGCCTATTTTTTTAGTATTTGTCATAATCACTATTTAGTACCAACAATGTCACTTTCAATACATCTTATGCAGTCTCATTCTGATATCAAATGCATGACATTTTAAATCGGAATATGTGGACAACCATTGATTAAGGACATAACCTTCAACTGGAATAATATCAGGGGTGCAAACACACCAAGGGTGAAAAAGGTGACAGACTTTCTAGGGATGTCCGAGGACATTCTCCCCCCGGGAAGGCTTAAATGTCAGCTTTAAAATGTGTATTTTAGCATCCAAATATACTAATATAATGCTGGGGGGAAATGTAGGCCTACAGTAAGGACAATAATCAACACAACAATCAAGACACTGCAGAACCAGCTGTCCCCCAAAAAGAGAATAAAATACTAAAAAGCATTAAAACATAACAAACATAACAAAACAAATGTTGTCCACCATATAAATACATTTTGAACTAAACGTTCCACCATCCTGAATGTGGGGAGAGACCTCTTGTGGCACAGGTTGGCATGGAAACACCCTATTGCTTCCGATTGGTCCAATCTGACGTGTGTAGCGCCCTGGCCGGAAGTGCTCTTTCCTGGCTGAACTCTGTGAAATCGCCTACTGAGTCTTTAATGGATCGACACCGAGCATCAGCGAGTAGGGCAGCCCGGAAACCGTCTATCTAACGTTCCTCCTTGGAACTGTGATGCAGGGAGTCTGTTGCTGCCTCCCCCGGCCCCTCCCCCACCCCTGCCCCCCTGCCTCCACACCGACACCTCCCCTCCCCCGGCCCCGGCGCCACCCTTGGCGCCACCCTTGGCCCCGCCCCCGCCCCCTGGCGGGCCAGGCCCCCGAGCAGCTCCAGGACGCGGATCTCGTGCGCCATGCGGGCCCTCTCTCGCCGCTCCTCGCGGTCGGCCGCCTCCCGCTGCCGCCGCTCCTCGCGTTCCAGCCAGCGGGCCAGCAGCTCCTGGTGGCCCTGCGCCTGCTCCTGCCGCTGGGCCTCCAGCTGCACCAGGAGGCCCCGCGTCTCCTCCACCAGCCGCTGGAAGCACTGGGACAGGTGGCCCAGGGCCGGCTCCGCCCCGGCCAGGGACCCGGGCCCCCCAGGCCCCGCCCCAGGCCCCGCCCCAGCCCCAGCACAGGCCCCGGGCCCCTCTGGGCGGGGGGGCGGGGCCGAGGAAGAAGAAGAGGAGGAGGAGTGGGGCGTGGTCCTGCTACTGCTGCTGCCGATGTTGTTGTTGTTGTTGTTGTTGTTGTTGTTGGTGGTGGGGGGGTCCATGGTGGGCGGGGGTAAGGGCGAGGGAGCGGGCGGGGGAGGCATTGGGGGAGGCATCGGGGGAGGCATCTGGGGAAGCGCGAGCGGCGAGGGAGCGCGGTGGTGGAGCTCCGATAGAGTGCCTGGGAGGATGGACAGAGGTCAAAAGTCTCCAATAAAGGCAACATTAGAAATAAAAACAGCTTCCCCACCACCAGGAGAGAGAGCTGTGTGTTATTATCAAGTAACTTAAAGGTGGAGTCACAGGTTGGCAGGTCTGCAGTGCACAAGCTGACAATTGCAAGCCAAAATGGGGTTACACTACTTGAGTGGTGCAGCCTACTAACCGCGGTTTGAATATAGTGTTATGGTTTAATTTCAGCAGTGTTTTCAAGGTGTTAATATTGTGCATGAATTCTGTTCCTATTTACGTAGCAAGGGCTGTGTTGAAGTATCGGTAAGCTAGCGAAATGCGAGGAGATATTTGGTCAATTTGACAAAAAGTGTATTAGCATACAATAGCTGACTACACCTTTAAAAGCAGCATACGTACCGTCAGGGTTGTGATAGACACCCGTCTGCAAGAAGCTTGTGTCGCCGTACTCATACTCATACTCGTCTGTGGAGTTTTCAAGGTCCTCCATTTTCACCTCGGCCTCAGGCTGCCATGCCGGGGGCTCCACGCTCTCCGTCCCCGCCACCGCAGAGGCGATGAGCGGTACAAGCTGGCCGCCTTTGTCGTCGAACCGCGCACCCCCCGTGTCGGCGCCGGGCCTGAGGCCCGCCGTTCTCAGGGAGAGCGCCGCTGTCGCAAAGAATTTGGAGCCAAGATGGCGTCCCCTGTCCGCCCCCGTGGCTTTGGAGACAAGATGGCGTCCCCCATCCACCGTCATGTCACTGGAGCCAAGATGGCGTCCCCCGTCCGTCCCCAACTTAGTAGAACCAAGATGGCGTCCCCTGTCCTCGCCTGCCACGCCACTGGAGCCAAGATGGCGTCCCCCATCTGCCATGCCATTGGAGCCAAGATGGCGTCCTCCGTCCAACGCCCTGCGGCCCAGCACGGCGTCCATCTCTGCAAAATACTTGAAGGAGCAGGGCTGCTGGCCACCGCCCGCGCTGCGCTGCAGCTTGGCCCGGACGTAGTTGGCCTTCAGCGTCTTCACCCGCAGCCGGCACTGGTGGGGGCTGCGGGCGAAGCCCAGCTCGCACATGCGCACCGACAGGAGCTTGAAGACGTGGCGGTTGCGCAGGTTTTCCGCAAGGCTCTTCTGGATGCGCTCGTCGCTCCATGCGCAAAGCAGCACCTGAGTCTCCTCCACGGTCCAGTTGACCGAGCGTTCAGCTTCCCGTTTCCCTGGAGACGGAGGAGCATAGCCAGGTGAACAACAGTGTAGGCCTTTATACACTGGCGGTTAACTTGGTATTCGTCTCTAGTGGAAAACACTACTTGGTTTTACCCGAAATTCGACCTTAAAAGCACATATGGACAGGATACAGTGCCCCAAGCTAACAAGCTTGAAATGTTGTGAAAACAAACACAAAAAATACAATTTAATTAAATATTAAAATATAATTTTTTCTGACATACCGAAAACAAGCAGTTTAGTTGCTTTCTTTAAAACTGAATATGTGGTGCCGTAATTATGAGCAAGCCTGTTACATTTTAACGTGCGAAATGACATGGTCCATTAGAAAACCTACTCCGCAAGTGTCGCACTAGTGTCGTGGCGAATAGTTATCCCCGCCCAAATTGTTGCGTACCCTCTTTATTGATAACTACACAACAGATTGCTTGTACAAATTGTCAGCGTGAAGCACTGTCAATGGCAACAGCTGATCTACCATGTTGCCAAGATTACTTTGAGAAAAAAAAAAACATACACACACACATATATATAAGATGAACATCGCAGAAACATATTAATTACACAATAATGACAGATAAAGATTTAAATATTAGTCTAAAGGAACGATTTCGGCGTGGGGACAAGTGACGGCACGACATCTGCTAGCAAACACAACCGTAAGCTAAGAGCTAGTACGATAGTAGTTAATGACTATCAACTATCAAAAACAGATCTATCGTAGAAAATATAAACCTCAGGTCACAAACAGTCAGAAACTTGTCTGGTTCTTACTTTTCGACGTCGAGACAGTGTTGGTCGAGTTGATCATCGGTAAATTCATTTTGGAGCGGAGCAGAAATAAACATTTCCTCCGATAATCCTCTTCCTGGATTCAGGCGCTTTACGCGTGACGTCAGCAAATACCCAAAGGGGTCGCATTGCTCTTTTGCTGCATACATCCTTGATTTCAAGATACACTTTTGCGGCTGTGTTGTTAAAATAAAATAAGGGGATAAGATCTGGTGGGACAGTTAGACAAAATGAGGTGGCTGCAGGCCAGGGTCATTTCTGAATTGACAAAACAACCTCGTCGTTACTTTCAATCCTGTACAACTAATTGTGGACAGTGATTGTCAGTGTAAAAAACATTATTTTCTGATGAGATACTGCTCTACTGTCACACGCTATCACCACAGCTCTGATGGTTGAGATAGGCCTATCAGATGAACTGTTAAACAAATGGAACAAAAGCTATATTTACACAAGGACGCAATTGTTCTCTTATAAATTACATTACAATTTACTTAAAACCCCTTACACCCTAGCACATTTTCTAGGAAAATCGCCTAAAATATAATACCACAAATAAATCAAGTGCAGTTCCTCAACCATGAGGCCTATATACACACATCTGGTCTGATTTGATGGGGCAGAAGCTATTGAATGTAAATACATTATAAGTAAAGTGATTTATATTACCATTGCAGAGTATATAGAGATGGAAAACATTTTACATTTTATTCCCGCCTGAAAATATACTAAATATTAGAGTAAAAAATCCCTTTGGGATGATGTAGTTACAGCCCCAAACCTCTATCGAAAGCCCAACATCTGAATATTTCCTGTGCAAAGGTTGATTCTAATAAAGTGAAGCAGAGCAAATAGAGAGAGGTTTTATTAGAAACATGTTGAACAGAATCTGTATTTATGCCATGTTAAAACACTTTTACACATTTTGGCACATTTGAAATATCTCACTTACCAAACTGTACAACTGATTGTGATAAGAGTTATACAGTTGGAATCTGGGCTTTCATATGATACATGGCATGTGTGGGTAGCATAAAGCAAGCAGAATTGCATGTGCACACACATTTCTATTTCTGAACATATGCACGTTTATATGCTTGGTGTTAGAATTGTGTTACGTTTAGGTAAAAATGAAAATTATTAGATTGTAGTCGAGCTTCTTCTCTGGAAGTGGATGTGCAGAATACCTATGTGTTTTCAGCATGATCAAAAAGCTTGTGTGTAGTGAAGCGTGCGCTGCCCTCGGTTTTGGTTTATTTAATTACGGTATATCGTTAGCCTAGCAGTTCAATTACAATTCAAATACCTCTCCGTTTTGCTATCCCCTCTGCCGGTGCTGAACACTGTAATTTCTGCTGGGGAGACAGAAGAGTTGAGACCACCTTAGAGGGGTCATTGTGTGCATTCCTTGTCTGTCTGCCTAGAGTAGTGTGTCTCTGGCCCTATTACTCTAGTTCATCTGCCCCATGCCTTTCATCCTCACACAGCGATTAGACGAGTCCTAAGTGCTGCTAATGCACTTTCAGCCTGCAACGCTGCAGTTAAGACCTTGATCTAGTAGTCATTATGTGAAATTGCACAATAAAACGAGAACATCCAAACACTACCATTTTTAAATCGTTTTTGTTTTTTGTAAACCAGTTCACTCACACAGGAATAGGAGTTAAGTGGGAGATGCATTTGCGGTTGATGTTCCGGGGATTTTGACCCAGCCTTTTGACATGCTATTTACAATTGTGTCATTTAACGGAGGCTTTTATCCAAAGCGACTTACAATGAGAACAATTCCAGCTGAGAGTCCAACACCCAGACCCTACCCTCTAAGTTAGCCTCCGTGACACTAGAGATCATCCACAGCTTGTGTTTTACACCTTTAAAAAACACTTCCTCGATATACACAACAAACAGGTCAGGAACTTTAGTATTATGGTTAACAACAACACTAATCTCGCAGAGAGCCTCTCTCTGACACTCTGCTGCTATTGGTGCAATCCATTGTACTCGGAACAAAGCAATCTCCGACACGGGAAAATGCAACGTAACGCTCCTTCAAGTCGAATTTCTCAAGGCTGAGTTCGCCGGCATAAAATGACGTCACAGCAATGTGGCGATGTGGGAGCACACTAGGTGGATGTTCCCCAAAGTATTCCTTTGGGGAACATCATTTGAAGTTGGAAAAAGTAATAAAATGCAAAATATCACAGAATATTGCAATATGTTTAAAATCGCAATAATATCATATTGTGACATAAGTATCGTGATAATAGCGTATTGTGGGGCCTCTGGTGATTACCACCTCTAGGGCCCAGTTAGAAATAAGCAATAAGAAAAAACGTTCAACAGTCCTACTTTATAGATGTTTGTGTTGTGAAACATATTTGCAATCATGCAGTAGTCTACTTACTTTGAGTCTGTTAGGGTGTAGTGGCGCTGTGGACAAATCACCTCATTGATGCTCTACCGGTCCTTAGTAGATGCTTGGTGAAGCTTAAAGACTTGGAAGAAGGACGTTTTTTTTCACAGCAACAGAGCCTCAAAATGGTTCCCGGATGTTAGCCTAAATACTAAAAGTACACTATAAATTATATTTTAAAGCTAAATCGGAGGCTTTATTGAATACTAATTACCAAAAAACTAAGTTAAATATCTGTATATAGATTCAAATTGCCTACCAATTTGCACAATAATGTGATATAGGAGTGTTGCTTACGATACCTTTAATTCTGACTGTTACAAACAAGTCAGGGTGATTATTCAGGGTTCTTGGTGGCACACTAATGTGATATAAGAATGTTGTTTACGATACCTTTAATTCTGACTGTTACAAACAAGTCAAGTTGATTATTCAGGGTTCTGGGTGGCACTAATGTGATATAGGAGTGTCGCCTTACAGCGTATGGGGTGCCGTTGGATGTTGGTTCAAACCAGGAGGGCTTTAATGGCACAGGAAATATATTCACCCACGCAGCCACAACAACCAACCTTTGCAGACTGTGGAGGAGTGGCTCAGGAATGTGCACAGGACCACGCTTTCCAATAAAAAAAGCTCTGCGGGAAAATTTACGAGCGCAATAAATAAGTGCAAGGCCTGGAGCACGTCCTCTGTCCCTGGGTGTGTGTCCTGATCGCTCTGCTGGAGCGTGAGGGGACAGGTCTGGACCATCCCCTGGTGTGGTTTGGAGGGCACAGACACCAAGCAAGAAGCAGGGTGCAGCACCTTAAACTAATGACCATTCAAATGATTTGATTAGTTAGATATAATGTGCTATGTTTTTTAACATGATAACTGTCCTTGCATTGTCCTGGTATCTGGGACCAGTGAGTCAAAATATATTAAATATCAAAGCTGTCAATATTAAAGGTAAATTTTAAATTCATCAAATATCTCCACACGGTCCACTAGCTGCCTGTTGTGTGTGTGCGCTGAAAAGATAATCTGGTGTTTCTACACAACCCTGGCTATTTAAATAGGAATACAAGCAAAGTGGTGCAGACCATACCATGCAACATTATCGTGTCCTCGGCAATGTGTTACCAATGTGAGGGCAGAGGCTATGAGAGAGCGCCCTATGGCATCGAAGGGTGTTATTGGCTTTGATCTAGTTAAAATATCAACCAGTTTACGTCAGAATGACTGACCACATTTCACTCATAGTCTTGAAGGCAGGCTCTGTCGTTCTCGAGAACGCTTGCTAAATTCAAACGCAAATTAAAAGCAAAAACACCTTTCCCTTCAAAGCCATAGACTGCTCCCTCAGAAGCTTCACTCACACAATGGAAGGCAAGGGCATTGTTGTTGTGAGAGGTGAACCGGTGCTGTGTAGAAGTGCCAGATCATTTCTTTAAGCACACACAGAGAACAGCAAGCTGGCGGAATGCGAGGAGAATTAGTTTGCAATCGCAGACTATACCTGTAAAGTTGTTGTTGTTGTTGAAGCAAGCAGGCAGCAGGCTACAGATGTCTTACATATGTTCTGCAGCTGTGGAATACATGGCTGCTGTAGGCCTACATCCAGGGCGATGCTGCCACCACAGCCCATAAGAGCCCACACAGAGGAACCACCGCTAACGTTTTTTTAATCAGCATTCAGAGGACGTGTGGCGGGGGTGCAGCAGCACCTTGTGTTTTCAAAGCACACCGCCTCATTTATAACCTCTCATAACAATTACAGGACCCGCGGTGCAGCCGCTGGTTCGGCCTCTAATTCAGCCGCGTTTTTATAGCAGCTATAGCTGCCAATTTGCCGAGACCATTTTGACCGACTGTGAACTTCTGGCAAGCCGTTTTGCACATCACAACCCTTCGTACAAGCAGCACATGCATCTGTGGGAAGCATCCCATGCTGTTATGATATTTTCAACAGTACGACCCATCAGTCTGTGGTGTGGATACTGTGAGAAACCAAGAATTGAAATAGTTCATTAAGGTTCGGCTGAAGGCTTGTGAACCCAAATGTCCACATGTTGGTATCACTGCTCTTTTTGCTTTCTACAGATGAAATGAAATTAAAAGGAAAGTGCATGT
Organism: Typhlichthys subterraneus; assembly: GCA_027564835.1. NCBI lineage: Eukaryota > Metazoa > Chordata > Actinopteri > Percopsiformes > Amblyopsidae > Typhlichthys > Typhlichthys subterraneus. The sequence goes on from JAODUH010082564.1 coordinate 12,661, forward strand.
TCACGTTGGTTTGGACAGTATGGTACATGTATTGGATGCAGTGGCTCCCCAGAGTAATACAACATAACATAAAGTATGTTGCTACTATAGCCTATTTAAATTACTATAAAATAATGGTATGGCTGTTTTACTTCAACTACCTCTGGGGATAAAGGTCACTTTTGTTAAGGAGGGTCGCAGGCTGGAAAGATTATGGACCCCTGACTCTGTTTGGTTACACACCGGTCACCATGTTCCACATTGTGTGTTCTGAGTCACGGCCATCTGCAAACCTGTGTACTGTTGTTTGGGCATTCCCAACTTGAACGCTCGTGCCTTTGTCTGTATGGGGCAGGTCGCACAAACAGGAACCAGCGTGCTAAACAAGAACAAAGAGACAGAAGACTCACCGAATACTTCACATTTTTCTGTCGCACACGTTTTCAACCGACAAAACATTCATTCCACGGCACCGGTTCTGACACTTTTTGACCTTTGAGCCAGTCCTTCATCGCATGTGACCCCCTAATTGCAAGCTTGAGTGGGTCACAATGCTATAAACCACTTATTGTAATGACATCATTCATCAGCAACCATAAACCAAAATACCACTGAGAAACAAATATGTTAAAATATAAAAATAACAATTTGCTCCTCTAAGCATCTCACATCTTGCGAGCCGCAACATATCTCTTATAGCATTCAACATAAAGCTTATTCAAAAAGCCGGTATGACATTCTTACATAAGGGCATTGATGTTAAATGTTTGCAACACAAAAGGAAATAAAAATGTCCCCTGGAGCTGTCCATTAGCCTTCTGCTGGATAGCTACGTACGTCACGGGCTGTTGTAGTTGAAAACAACAGACCTCTTGCCTGGCCGAGCATGTTAGCGATCATATGAATGATTTTCTTGTCGGCTTTACAGTGCAGAACCAATGTGGGGGTCTGGGGCAGAGACTTTGGAGACAATTTGTGGTAAAAAGCCGGACCAGGGACGGGTGAGACGGCCTTGTTAGGTAACCAAGCACTCCCGCGAGGCAAAGACCTCATTCAGTAAACATACAGACGCTCAGTTGGTGAGGAGACCCTCTGGTGAAACGCTCAGTTTCATTCAACTGTCCTATTGTCACATTCTCAAGATCGCCCTCATTCCTAACCTCGAATCATCAGACCCACCCCCAGCCCCAAAACCCCTTCCCATTGATTTAATGAGCTCAGGAATGTGGAGAAATGCGTTCCAACTAAGTCACCAAGGAAACCCCCATTTGCATTCTGTAGAATGCTCAGCGCTATTCACCTCTGTGTGTTTCCTCAACAGTTCTTCTGGCAAAATGATTGGGACCACACAAGAAGACACTCTCCCCGCCCCAGTAATGTCACTCAACACATAATGAACGAACCAAAGCTGACCTAAACCATGGGGATCCTGAGTAGTCATGTTCCAGTTGACTTAGGAATGATCATATATCATAACTGATCTTAAATAATAATACATGTGTCTACGCAAAACCTGCTAACCTATTATCAGCAATAGCTGTGGAAAACTCAACCTTCCTGTGACCCCTCCCTGACCTTAATGTGAACATAAACGTGAACAAATAGCAGGTTAATCAGTAACAACAGTGAGTACAATTGCAAGTAGTAATTGCAAGTGCAATTGCAAGCATTTTCTTATAAGCAGAAAAGTGTTTTGACCCTATATTTTATCTTTGTGTCAGTAAAACGAGATGTAAAGTCAGACTGAAATCAGACAATTGATATTGAGATGCGTAAAGAGTTGTTCATTCCAGCTAGGGCGTCATATCCTCTGTTCTAATAATAGATTTCCTTAGAGTGACAGGATGTCCTAGAGCGAGTCTTCCTCCCTCCACAGACCATTTAAAGGTAAAGTCAACGATTGCAAGCAATGCACTTCTTTGTAAAAAATAAAGCGATTAACATCTCCTCAAGGTCTGCTAGCTGCCTGGCGTGCGTGCCTCTTCCATTTGCACAACTTTATCGTAGCCATAACGATAAAAGTCTCAATTGAAAACTGGGTAGAGAAACGCGACCAATCAAACAACAGCTCTCTAGTTGGCCAGTTAATTTGGTGCCAACAGCAATGAAGTGCCTGTTCATCCAATCATCCCCTCAGTGGTCTTGTTCTGGTTGAAGGTGGACCAATCGTTTGCTAGCGCCTGTGTGTTGAATGTCGGTGTCAAACGTCTGTTGCTCTGACTGTGGTCCAATTACCTGTTAATGGTTTGATTGACACATCCTGACGAAGCCTGGCTGACACTTATCAATAGAGAGATAGAGCGTCCCCAGACTGAGTGACACGAGGCAAATTGCAGAGGTGAAATTAAGAGGGATTAGAGATGAGGGATTAAGATTGGAGGCAGATAAATGAGCCGATAAAATAAATCTGTGTGTGTGTGTGTGTGTATGTCTCTCTCTCTCTCTCTCTCTCTCTCTCTATATATATATATATATATATATATATATAAAGTGTATATATATAGTATATTTATATCTGTGTGTATGTGTGTGTATTTGTGTATATACTGTATAT
>JAODUH010082586.1:0-15192 GCA_027564835.1 Typhlichthys subterraneus
TAAATTTTTATATCAATTGATTGTAATTAATATCTTTTTTGATACTAATTAATAGCTGTCAGATTGGTTTGATGACAATAACCGCAGTGTTATACTCTCTTATTTTTTCTTTAACTTCCTAAAGCCCTAGAGAAACCAATGAAGAATCACTTAACTTCAGTTACTAGTGTTGGCTTTTTTCACTTCACTTTGGAACGCTCATATTCAGTAAATCGACTCAAGTTATATGACATTACTTAACTATAGAAAGCATAATCAACAACACATTGTATTATTTTTAGCATATTTTAAAAGGAAGTGAATGTTGTTTGAATTGCTTAAATTAAATAGGTTTACAATGGGGTAAAATTTGTAGGCTAATGCAACTTTGTTCAAATAGCCATGAATTAGTTTTTCATTTTTATTATTTTTGTATTTATGATTTATGATATATAATTATGTTGTGTATATTATGTTACGCCTAATTATGTCATGATCCGAAGAGCTAAGTGAGTGACCAAATGGAAGTTATACAGTACACCTCTTCATCCCTAGCTCCCTGGATAGGTTTTTTTTTATCATAAAAGCATGCTTGGAATGGAAGTTAATGAATTTGGTCTTGGTAGGACTGTTATTATTGTGACACCGAGCGGGGGAAAGGGAGTGCAAACGAACAAAAAAAACAAAAACAACACACGGGTGCCAGGAGAGCGACGAGCCACACGTCCTTTAATGTAACTTAAAAGGGAAACAAACACAAACTCCCAAACGAACATAAACGGTGTACACAGTCATGTACCAGAACTCGAACAGAAAACATGAACAGGAACATGAACGTCCAGCCCAGCGTCACCAGCCTATATGCCCTCACACCCACATGGCTGACTGCAATCGGCTGATTGCACGTGTGGGTGCGAGGCGCTGGCGACGCGGTCAAAGGGTTGCGGCACCTGTAGCCGCAACCCTGGGCGTTACAATTATTTTGCAGACAATGCAAAGGCAGAGTACATTAACTCATGTTTAAGGGTCAAAGATCATGCTTGAGCTCAATATTTTAATGTAAATAAATAACTTAAACATAAAACATTAAAAAAAACAATTGCCACATTTTCAATATTCTACAATATTGAACAACAAAAACAAACTTGAAATGTTTTTCTCAATTGTACACTCTGGTGAGTTAAGGTATTTTGCCTTTGTAGGGCAGATTTGGACTAAGGTATATCTATTCTTCAGCTTGTGTTTAGTGTCTGCGGTCTATTTAATGATGGGATCCCAAAAACTGCACTGACCAACAACATAGCCAAACCCTGCCATCAACCACTGTGGTCAGTGTGTGTATGAGCAAGAGGAGGAAAATGAGGAAGGTGAAGGAAAAGAAGAGTATACAGTAGATTTAACATAGTACACATGTGAGAATCTTAGCATACCATGAATTTACGGATGCTACTGATTATATAATGTTATAAAGTATGACTGCAAAGTCAACAGTGTTAACTATTCCATCTCATTGGTCTGTGGGCAGAGAACTACCCACCCAAGACACTTTTGTAGAATGTTCATATTTCTAAGGAGGATAATTTACAGCAATGGTTTGCCATGCTTGTATGGCCTTGTAAAACACATATTGCACCCGATACTTTATTTTATCGTGTGAAATGTTATACCATAATTCTGTAATTTGCAGGTATAATTGGCTATGCACCATACATAAACAAAATTGTTGCACAGTGGAATCTCCATGACAATGATGATGACCAGCTATTCTACACCAAAATATACTTGGATCCATTACAACGTGTAAGTATTCATTATAGCAAACATCTATTTCTACTGGTGGTGTATAGTATAAAGTAATTAACAAACTTAACAAAGAAACTTTTCATAATTTCAGGTATCTGTAAATATGACTTTGGACCACAAATGCCAAATATTCCAGAATCTGAATGGCGCTATAGGTAAATGGAAGATGAAATTAGCATAAAATGAAATACATTCATCTTAATTTGAGTAGATTCATTTCTGCATTTCTTTGTTAATGTCGTTGTTGTTATTTGATTGAATTTCATAGAATCTATCATCATATAATCCATCCATCATATCATGTAAGATTAAACATCTCTGACAGTGCTGTTAACTAGCATTGCAGAACTTAACTGTCTTGTGATTCCTTGTTGGCAGACGAAGTACTTCTCAAATTTGGAATGGAGAGGGTACGAGTTAGAAACACTGCGTATGACACACTTCCAGTGGTTGTCCATGGTAACGGAAACACCAAAGTAAGTGCGAGATTATCCCTCCAAACCCGTTATCCATCACCAGTAATGACATCTGTGGGAAGGGGTTTGCCTATAGCACAGAGACTTTTCAGTTAATTTTATTTCTGTGGGCTACTAAGACCTCGAGTCGTTTGGTCTTTAAGCATACATTGCAATTCTTTGTTAGAAAGTGTTCCATTTGAGAATTATCCTCTACTACACTGCCCCCCTCCGGCTCTGATTTCATTTTTATCTAGCATGCCATTGCATTCTCTCACTTCAGCGGAGCAACATGTTGTTCTCCCTGATCCCTAGTGCAAGCATTCCTTTGCAGCCAGCTCATTATTCAGTGGAAGGTGTGTTGTGGCCAAAACTAGGCTTTAAGAATTCTCCCTGGATGTCCTCTCATTTTCTGTATACCATCCTTCTCTGACTACACTGTGGTGAAAGAGGTCAAAGCCCAAAGCAGGATGTCTGTGAGATACTGTAATCATCTCCTTAAACACTTGCTTGGCCTATTTTGTTTTCTTTTCCCGTAATATTAATACTCCAAACTTTCCCAGAAGAGCCTGTTTTGGGAACCCTACAGTCGTATCGATTCACCCTCCCTAGAGACATCACCAGTTAAAGCACAAATCTAGACAATTTATATTATAGAAATTGAATATATACAGCATATTTTACATACTGTATTGTGTATATACACACATCATATTAAAGATTTGCAGACCCAATTATAACGAGCTAGAAATGTTCCTCAGGTCTTTGTAGGCCAAATGTTTGCAAAACATGCATGCTAAAACCAGGAGTGTTAACCAATCTCTATCAGTTGTGACTACAGCATAATAAACAATTTATTAAAGTTCAGAAAAAAATGTACAATGGATATCATCATCAATAGAGACATTTACTTTTATTTTAGTGTAGATTTGTTTGTGACCAGCTAATGTGAACATTACAGATTTACCTGAATTACTTGGCCAACTATATCCCCAATGTCTGGAGCTATGAGGATGGCTGTACTGTCTGTGATCAGAATATGATGGACATCACTCACATGAACGTAAGTGTTTTAGAGCTATATTCCTTGCTTTATATTTTCACAATAACTTTTTCTCTTCAACTTTGCCATTTCATCATCTTACTGTATATAACACTCCAAACAAACTATGGCTAATCTTCCATTGTGGTTCATACTGTACATTGGGGTAAGTAAGTTTGGCCACAGGCCAAATCTTTTCCCGGCCAGAATATAATCAAAGGCTATTTCAACTCATTAAGACCAAAGAAGCCTCTAAAAAAACATTCTAAAACCTGAGGGTTTCTTAAAACTTGACAGAATTGTATATTCAGTAAAATATTTTATTTCTCAGCCTCTGTAGCAGATAGAAACATGAAATGAAAAGCATTATATAGAAACAACCACTGGCTTTCATTGGACATAATGTGCCTTTGCCCTATGCTCTAATGTAACGTCTGGAGTTCCCCTCCTTGCCGGCATTCTAGCCACTGACCTGCGGCCGTCCATCCTCCAACACTCCCTGCCACACCTGACATCCATTACAATCACCAACACCTGCAGCCAGTCAGGGTTGCTTTGGGTATCTTGTATTTGTCTGATTGTTTGTTTAGTCCTGTATACAGTATATGCAACACTATTATTCTGATCACAGTAATAAAGCAAACTCCAAGCTTTTGCTAATTTTGTTGAATATCTATGCTTTCATCTCAGCTTCCTCACTTGCGCCTGTACTCATCTTGACTCATTACACCTAATCATTAACATTAACTATATTTTTAAATGTAAAAATATACAAAGTAGCTACACATTTCTACAGTATTAGCATATATATTAGTGTACCTTATGGATGGGATTTGGCTCCAGCGTGGGTAGGCGAATGTTCATCCACCGCGTGTCTTGAAATCAGTAGCTGGGTTTACACTTTTTTGTCTTTCCGAATGGAATCGTTCCGATTGACTATTTCAGCAGACTCTAATCGGTTCTGGTGTTTACTTGCGCCATCGCAACTTATCTGAATTGATGTTAAACATGCACACATTATGTAGCTCATAATGTAACGTGTCCCACTAGCAAATGGCTAAAATCAGCTAGAATCAACTAGAAGGCTTCTAGTTGTAGGTACATCTGAGAATGAAGCTGTTTGTGTGACTGCTGGAGAAATGTATGACTCCAGATGACGTCACCGTAATATCAACTCCCATTCACTTATTTGCGCAAGGCACAATTGTTTTGTCCAGACTTTGTAGCCTACCGTTTTTATAATATAGTGGCTTGCAGAATAGTTTACCGGCATCACACAAAACGTAAGACGGAGCAATCGGGTTTAACCAGTTACATGGTATAATTTTTTTTTCAATAAGGTCATGGAGCGGGTTATACCACGTTTCTGATTTGGAATGACATTTTAATCGGGTTAGCTGTTTATCTTCTGATCGTGGTGTTTATATGTAGCATTTTCTTTCGGTTTGGGCTTTTTTCCCGATTCCAATAGAAATAATAGAGTTCATATAAATGCAGCTAATGACACAATCTAAAACGAGCTCTCGTCTCATCCATTCTTAAAGGGAGAAGCAAGCAAATGAGGAGCAAGCAAATTTTGCATTCTGTCTCAATTGGTTAAAAGGGCAGATTATATTTAAAAAACTGACAGAGCTAGATATTGGCCTATTTGACTAATGAAATTATCTTACTGAATGGTTTTATTTCCACCTTTCCTGTTATGTGATTGTAAATAATGTCATTTATAATTGGAGTTTTTCAATTCTTGGTATAATACTGAGAGGAGCAAGCTTTGGTGTGCACTAGGAGTCGCCACTGTTCACAACATAGCATTTTTAATACAGTATAGTCTGTGGGGATTTTATAGAAGTAGCCTATGCGGAATTAAACATCAGATTTTCTAAATAATTCAGCAGGCCACATTTGATTGCTGGTGGGCCAGTTATGGTCCACGGGCCACCTATTGCTGACCCCGGCTATACATATTTCGAGCAAAGCCTAAAGCAGCGAGAATGGAGTGCAGGCTATGGTTAGTCAACAGATGAGATAAGCCAAATTCCTTGGGCTGTACGCATTCCTTCTCCAACAATAACACGTCGTTTGCCCTTCAGTGCCTTGGACCCATATTAAGAATGCCAGCAGAATAACTTCTGCAGGAGGAAGCTATGGGCTACTGTGGTGTAGGATATGGCTTTTGTTTTTTTTTAGAAGGGTTCACTTTAAGGGGTGTCACTGTCAGCCAGTGTGCCTTTTAGTGGGCTTCCCAGTATGGCTTTTATCCACATTGGTAAGTTGCAGTGGTTGCGCTGAAAATTTGTCACGGAATTGCAGAGGCTGGCAACATATAAGCCATACATCATAGGAAGTAATGTGGTGGAGTCTGTCTTAGCTATTCAGCGTGACTTTTACACTACTCCCAAGGATAGAAATACCAAAGTCTGCGCATCAGTGAATTTATGTTGACATTATAGTGTGTAATGTAAAAAAAAACCTGCATTGTGCTGATTTTGTCAATGAACTCAGAAAATCTTTATTGCCTTGCAGATGTTAATGTTAATACTCAAACCCATCTGATGCCCTTCACAAGCATTGGACTCATTCATAATGTATACATGTAAAATTGAGATGAAATTAGGTTACTGAACCTCCAACATACCAAAATACTACTACTGAATAATATGCAAGGCCTGTGGAATGGAGTGAAGACTTTGCCCCTTAGAAACAGTCTCCATGTCCTCCAGAGTTATAGAGATGGGGTCATTTAGGAACACTGTGCCTGTTGTGTCCTGCACCTTATATGGGGGAAAACAGGTCACTGGCAATCCCGCCCGTCGCTCTGTATACTTTGGTTTTGAGAACCGTTTTAGGCACAGACTTGCATTGTTGCTGTCCTGACAGCAAAGCCTGAAGCAGAGCCTCTGTGCCTCTGACAGAATGTAGGCTACACGTCAGCCAGTCCTTCCAAGCGTCTTTGCCTGGTGTTTTTCATCGGCAGTGATTGAGCCTGGAGGTCCTTACAGCTTTAAAAAGAACCCTGGGAATTCTCTTTCCCAGTGTCGTGCTGGCACGGTCTTAGGTGCCCCCTCCTTTCTTGCCCGAGATGCTGTCATTGCGGAATCTCAGAAATTACAAGGTTTCATTCGGGTCCTTATTCATGTGCCGCTCAGGACCATTGCAGTGAACTGGTCAAGTGGATCAGGAGCTCAGACTGATTGCTGCGGTCTGGATTTCTGTGTCGTGGGAAAAATGCTTCCTTCTCTACTTGCTGTATTTATTCCAGTTTAACCCTACTATCTGAGGGACAATTATATATCTCCATTTTGCTCATTGAGTTCTGCCCTTTTGAGGCAATATGTATATTATGTTACATGTTCATTTATGATGGTCTAATTCACCTTCTTAGTTCCCTCGCCCCCCAACCTTAGAATAAACATCAATTTTTGACATGGCATTATTTTAGCTAGTTTCCTAATTGTGGCGACTGGCCAAAATAGCTTAGTTTAGAGTTGTGAGGATGTGTACCCAAAACATTTTTTTCACTAACCCAAAACATCTGTAATTTTCTTTGTTTTCACATTGTGTGGTTTCACGTTGCACAGGCATGTGCTAATGATGATAAGATTTCTACAATGTACTGTATGTACAATATGTGTATGAGAAGCAGTTAACACAAAAATTATTTTCGTTTGCATTGGAAAATATGGTAAAATAAGTTCCAGGGCAGAAAATAGAAAGATGCCAAATTATGCCAGTGATTGATTGATATTTAATTAATTAATGTCACTGTGAATGTATGCACGCTAGAAAAGTAATAGCAATGGTTTGTTTCACTAAGAATTATATGGTTAGTTATGAATGCTATTCCAGAATTAGCATTAATGTATTATTTGCTTTGTCTAAACAGGAATACCCAAATGTGTTAGTTGGAGTGTTCATTGAACAGCCCACGCCGTTTCTTCCAGAATTCTTCCAGAGACTTCTAACCCTTGATTACCCCAAAAATAAACTCAAAATTTTCATACATAACAATGTGAGTCCTCTGAGCTTTGCATACCACATTACAGCTTTTTTCATCAAATATGTGTCTCCATTGTTATATTATAATATTTAGCATTATCCATCTTCTTAGGAGGTTTATCATGAGAAGCACATCCAGAGGTTTTGGGAGGAGAATAGGACTGTGTTCAACACTTTAAAGGTTGTTGGGCCAGAGGAGAATTTGAGCCAAGGAGATGCCAGAAACATGGGCATGTGAGTGCACCACACTACAAAATCACACTCTTTTGACAATTCTTTTGAAGATATATAGAACCCAAATAATAGGCTGCACCCCCAAATTATAAGCTATATTATATAAAATACTGTATATTTACTGTAGCTATCGATCATAACACTGGCAATCAAGAGAATTTCTAGGCATAGGCAAACTAGGCAGTCACCTAGGGTTCCATGTGTGGGGGAAGGCAAACAAACATAAATGTAATTAAAACAAAAAAACTTTTACATTTTATTTAAATTATTATAAAAGCCTAGTTTTTGCTTTTGACATATTTCAAGATTGGAATTCATAATAATAAAAACAATATAAAAGAATATCCTGTTGGAGCTGATATCCAGCTGTTAGCTGTTAGCATTCAAAATAGCTAGAATCTGGTAGACTTGGTAATAGACAATGTCATTGTCTATGGAAAATATACTTATATATTTTAATTCTTGCATAACAAGGCATATGATAACCACAGACATTCAGGCACTCTTTGTTAATAAGGCTAGCAACCACAACTGGGTTCATGAAAAGGTTTTCAGAACACTGTATTGAATGCAGCCTACACTGTGGCTCAGTTAAGTGCCAGCTCAATAATGGACATGATTGCACTACTTTGAAAAGGCACTGCAATTAATAAGCTCGTCCTTATGTTTTCATATCACCGTTGTGAACTTGTGGACTCATTTGGCAAGTTGGGTGCATTGGATATGTTAGTGGCTTTGAAAGATGTGCTTGGACTTATACAATTAATAATAACAATAATACTTTTTATTTGGGACGCCTTTCTAAACACTCACCGGACTATTGTTTCCGACTATGGAATGACTACATAATACTGCATTTGTCTGCCATTTGAACATTCCCAATTAACATGAGGATTAACATTTAGAAACTATTAGATTGGCTAGTGTAATCTTTCTGAATCTGATTGAAAAGATGAATGCCATTGGGGGCACAATATTGCAATATTGTGTGTGTGTGTGTGGGGGAGGATTTTTACAGCTCCCGCCTGGGGTGCCAGATTGGCCAGGAATGCCCCTGCTGGCCACATGCCATGTGCAACCCAAAGTGGAGAAAACATGATCAAAAATGCTCCCCTGCATGTGAAACTCTTTGTGACCTTTTGGCTTCTGCCATATTTATGTTTTTCGCATCTGGCGCTACAGTGAATTTAACCTAATTACGCTCTGCAGCCTTCTTTGTAATGCCTACGGGCAGTTACTTCAGGCCAACAGGACCAAAGTGCATCAGTGCTACCACACAGTTGTTAAATATTAATTCCAAAGAGCCATTTGTATGCTTTATAATGGCTGAATCAGCCATTATAAAGCAGACTTTGGGGATAGTGGCAGGATATGTGTCCAACCACCATCATTGGCTTTACAGGCATCTCCCATAGAGTTATATTCAGAATTCTTTAAGGGGTATATATTTTCTATATAATGTCTCTGTTTAATCTTTGCCTACTGTTATTAATCAATTGTAATGTTTGTTATGTTGCTTGAAGTTCATGACATGTAAATGTTTTTTAATTAACTCTTAGAGGGTTATTCCTACTTGATGTGTTGTCACCATGGCTGTGAACTTTATCTAGCAGGTTATACACCTGTATGACTGTTGGTAACTGACTAGCATAAAGCAAGTTTCACCACATCTCAGTTGAGACCCACTGGACCTGACTATGCTTAACCGTCCAAGTGATCTCTCTTGTTGACCTTGGTCCTGCTCACAGAGCGTCAGTCTAATGTTTTGGTAATCGGGAAGTCTGCAGGGTACCAAAAACTTATCCATCAAACATAAACAGAGAATGCTACATAATTAGTCAACCTGAGGCTTATCAGCACAGACTAAATCACACTGTCCTCTGCAGACATGCAGTAGAGCAAGTATGAATTCACAGCTTACTGCATATGTTTTTCTATGGATAAGGGATCTTTGTCGGAAGGACGCCAGATGTGACTTCTATTTCAGCATTGATTCAGATGTGATGCTGACCAATCGTCAGACCCTGAAGATCCTTATTGAGCAAAACAGGTATTGATTTAGACATTACATTGGATTATATTTAGAAGGTCTTCTGGGATTTTCCAAGGCAGTTGTATTCAATGAGGATTTGTTTATGGGCAAAACCACAAGAACTTTACAGACAAGTGACTAGGAGTTTAAAAATAACTCCTGCCGGCTTCCTGTTTTGAATTGGGCATATGCAATGCTCTATTACATTAAGCTTGAAGTGTCACTTTGCATTATACGAAAAACAAACATGCACACGCTCATGACTTTGAAAATGTCCCTGTAAACCACATCTTTTTTTAATGCTGCCGCATTACTGGCATAAAGAAAAATCCCTTCTTGTATATTTAGAGATTGTATGGGAATTGTTTGCAGAAAACCTTGGCTCATAAATGTTGGTATTGTATTACTTTAAATCAATATTCATTCATACAATTTTATTTATAGTTATGTGAATATTTCAGTGTCTAGGTTACTCCTCAGAATAGTGGAATCCCTTGGTTGGTGGTTTGAGTTACAGGACTATCCTCCCAGCAGCAAATATACATATGAAATTCAGATACTTCCAAAGTGGTCTGAGGCCCAATATAATTTTTATGTCTGATTTGTATAACAATCCATTGAGATCTGTCAGCATATAGGCACTATTGCTATCAGTGCAGGGGTTACTTTTAAGATGCTGGAGGTGTTCTTGGCCACTATCAAGGTTACACTATATTCATTGGCTGGCTGCCTGTGACACGTCACTGGTTTTTATCCATTCTGACAACAGTACTCTAAACCTTTTCTGCTCACTTTCCTACAGAAAAATAATTGGCCCCCTTGTCACTCGGCACAGCAAGCTGTGGTCCAACTTCTGGGGAGCCCTGAGTCTGGATGGGTATTATGCACGTTCTGAAGACTATATCGACATTGTGCAAGGCAAACGTGTGTATGTAACCAGTTCATTTGTACAGTTATTTTAAATTGGACTTTGCACTATTTTTGCATGCTTTATGGATTCCAAAACTTTGTGTAGATAATGTAGTTAAAATGCATGTAATTACCCATCCCAATGTTTCATATACCCTCAGAGTAGACATTTTCATTAAAGTTCACTTGCTAGACCATTTTAGTTTGCGTTTGAGTTGAGTTTAGTTTCAGCTTTGTCTCAATTTTATCATCTGATCATTGGGGGTAAACTAAACTAACTACTAACTAACTAACCCCTTATTAATTCATAAGAAATATAAACATTGTCAGTGCATAAACATTCATTAATGTTCATGACAGTTGTCATGTCAAGGTTATGACAGTGTTAAGTCAGTCTTAATGAACAAACTTCAAATAAAGTGTTAACGAATGAGACTAAAAATAATTAAGCATTTTCATCTAAAGACTAGATTAGTCCAGGTGATATGTGCTAAATTTAAGATGTTATGCCCTGAACATTTTCAGAAATAGAGCCATCGCAAAATCACCTTGTGGTGATATGGCAACCATGTTATTTTCCATCATATCTCTTGAACCAAACATTATAACATAGAATATGCGATGTGATTATGATGTGCTTGTGATGTGATTATGATGATATGCAAGGATTACAATGATACCATATACAACATCAAAAACTGTTCAAGTTAATAGTAAATGGTGAATTCATTGGAGGAAATCACAGTATCAATGAACCAATATGGCTAAACTATCATATCTGTTTCACGCATTTTGTGTTGAGTTTCATAAGCATATTCCTTTTGTTAATTAATTCTGATAATACAGTTACTATAAAGAGAACAATATTCAATATGACCTTAACAACTTATCTTAAAAACTATCTTAAACCTGGCATAAAGCGCATTTTAAATGTCTGATAGTTTCACACTGATGCTGTAGTAATTTTCTCAACCAGCGCCCACTTTGTTTAAATGGCAATGCATTCACACTCATCTTTGCACCCGTGGGTGTGTTGGTATTAAAATGAAGTATGGTCAGGTGCATTGCAATCTTGAGGTAACAGGAAGTGATTTTGAGATACCTGCTCTGACGTCAATGGCACAGAATTTCACTATTGTATAACAGCTCATCATAAATATACAGTAATAGTAGCCTAATAAAAACCATATGGTGGGTGCACAATGCGTGTACACGCTTGATACACACACAGGGAAGCACAGGAGCCTAAAAACATACAAAATATTAAAAAGTACAATGTCAAAATACTGTAAAATGTGTATATCAACATTTTAGAGAGCTTTGTGGAATCGTGCTGTTGCTCTATGGTCTGCTAGCACGCTTTAGCTTTGCAAATTAGCAGATGAGCCGTTTCCTCGGCAGAGAAGGAGATGTGAATAGCAATTTGCCAAGGTGCAAGCATGCCTGGCTTTTAAAGGGAATGGGAAATTACACTTGGTTTACATATCTTTCAAACGAAACACATATATGAATAATGAAGTACAACGAAGTACAATGAGAAGTACAACCCTTTTGAACCTGGTGCAGTGACCATGGATAAACTAGCACACGTAGATTTGGACATGCCCTAAATTCCCTTGCACCATGCACTTTAGACTGTGTGTTTACATTGTTAAAATAGAGCCCAATGTGTCAAACACCAAGATATACAGTACACTTTGACTTCACAATCTCCAGACTGACACAGAGCTATGTACTTTAAGAAGCATTTTGACATTTGCAAGGTCACAACACTGTAAGGATGGATTGGCTCGCCTGTGAATAGGTAACCACTGTGGTCTCACTTGGGTCATTCAGTAATATTCTGTAGGGGATGTTTTATTTGGTGCCACCTCAAGTTCATATCTCCAGCAGTGTAGTACACTGCTCTTTTGGGGTGCTGCACAAGTGAGATGATCTTGACATCACAAGTTTCAGTTTGACTTCTCTTGAACAATAAGCTAGGGGCATTGTTAAGGTGAGCTGATAGTGAAAGCGCCTTGAAAAATGGCTTTTCTCTAGGAAAATGTTTTCACTCTTCTTCCGACTGTCTTCTGCAAGAGTTTGATTTAACAAGTGCATCACTTGCCCAGTATTTTTAGAAGTGCTTGCCCTTTTCAAACTGTTTCAATGGACTGCTCCCCGGACTGGACTGCTCTGCGGAATATGGGCGGAGACTGCTGTCCTAACTGCTGCAGTAAGCTCATTCCACCATTATGTCACCAGGTCAGAAGTTTAGACTGGGCTGAATAACCTCTCCAAAGCCTGTAGTTTTACTTGGTAAGGCAGTTCTCTTTACTGTCTAGTAAGCCAACACAAGTGTCTTGAATTGAATGCATGGCAGGAAGGGGAGCCAAATGGATATTGTGTTATAGGTTGAACTTTGTTTGGAGGAATACGAGATGTGCTGCAACATTTTCAACCCTTAAGGGTCTAGTAGCACAGGTTGGTAGTCCGACTTACCTTCTCTGGAATGCTTTTTGGAGTCTTTAACAGAACCATGAAGGCTTCTGTTGTCATGTCATCTGCATTCCAGGCATCCCATGCTGTCTTTTTGTCCATTGTTGCAAATGCAGATGCTGTGCCTCAGCCAGTGAATGCATAGAACCTAGGAAGGGCTAGATCCCACAACATCTGTCACCACAAGGAACTGGGTGATCTGTTTAAATCAGTCTTGCATTTAAATCATTCTTGCCGGACCTGTCGCATGGTGTAGAATCCTTGTATCTGCCTCTTCATGCTTGCAAGGGGAAATCTGATATGATATTTACTCTGGTTGAGATAATGCAAAGTTCTTGGCCAGAAAGTGAAAGAGCTCTGTTTTGTTTCAACCAGTCTCGTGAAGCTTTGAAATTGGTTGGTATTTTGTTTTTTCCATCTACTTGTTCTTGTCTACTTTCCCAAATTCTGTTGTATCTGGGATTTTAAGATGTTAACTTCATAGCATTCCCATACAACATCCAATCTGTTAGCCCTTGCAAGTCTTTTTTTTTTTTAAATCTACCCTGGTTCCTGTATGTTGATGACTGCTGACCCATATGCGATGACTACTGACCCATCTGCTGTATTTGGACCTTACTGTTTGGGGAACTAACTGAGCAACTGTTGTTAGGAAACTTAACAGTTCAGCCTTGTTTCCCCAAGTGCAGTCCACCTTGAAATGATGGTGCTTTGCTGCTTCATAAACGGGTCAGAAGCGCTGCTCCATCTCCCTTCACCACAGCACTGTTGTGCTCATGTGCTTGATCTATAGCCATTACTGAAAACACGTTTACTCTGTAGGTAACCAGCATTTAACATGTGTGTGGTCAAGGCTGAAGCACCATGGGTCATATTTGGCCATATTTGTCATGCTATCCAAATAGAAACTAAAGTCAGCATCAAGCAGATCTTAAGAGAAGGAGCTCCATCTGCATTGTGCCAAAATAGACAATGGGGATTTTCTGTTTCATGGTACACCAGTTAATGATGACAAGTGGGCACAATCAATACATTTACTTATTCTAGTGAATAGATATTTTAATAAGAATTTAATGGTTTGATCGTGTCATACTATAATGGTGAGTTATGTGGTACTGTGTGTGCTCACTTTTGTCTTTAAATATATTATTAGCTAGCTAGCTAATCATAAACATACATATAACATATACATATAAAATAGTCCATAATATGTCTAAAAATGTTCTTAATTTCTTGATTTGAGAAATATTATATGTAATAGAAGGTTGTTTTCAACAATACAACCATATATTTCATTTCATTTTCATTTATATTTATCCTCTCTGGAAAGTGTTTTTTGCAGTATTGCAGCATTACCAAAGATGAAAGTAGAGTGACAGTCAATCAAGATGGAAGGCTGCACTGAGAAATTTCAATGGAAACTAAAATAATATTCCATTGTAATGCTTTAAATGTAATTCTGCATCTCAGATATTGCATTCATTGTAATCCTTCTCATGCAATATCAGTGAATTCACAATTTACTATTGACCTGAACAGTTTATGATGTTGCATATGGTATGGTGTTAATCCTTGACCCTCAAAACAGAGGGATAGACGTCACATATTTTATGTTATCATATTTGGTTCAAGAGATATAATAAATAATAATGAATAATATGGTTATGGTGAAAAGTTAAATGGTTGCCATGGCGACCACAAGTTGATTTTGCGATGGCTCTATTTCTGAAAATGTTCAGGGCCCCAAACTGTATACAAGTAACAAGTTTCATGCTTTTATGAAATATATAATATTCACATATCACTTGGACTATATGACTACATCTAAAATAGCTGCCAAAATAAACACTGATTGTATGTGATTGTTCAGTACGACAGCGTATCAGGGCCACTGTTTTTAATTTGATTTCAAGAATAAATTGTTAATTTTATGAGAATTAAGTTGAAGGTTTACGAGAATCAAGTCAAGTATATTTATTTATATACTTGATATATATTAAAAACAACCAATGGTGACCAAAGTGCTGTACAGAGCAAGGCAAGAAAATGCAATAAAATACAAATACAACAACACAACAATTAAAACATAAAAGCAAACAAGCACGTGTCTCAAAACCTAGTTGAATGCCAATGAGAATAAATGAGTTTTAAGACAAGACTTAAACGTACCAATGGTAATAGATGATTTAATAGCAAGGGGAAGACTATTCCACAGTCTCGGGGCAATAACCGAGAAGGCACGATCACCCTTTGTTATCAAACGA
>JAODUH010082597.1:0-15190 GCA_027564835.1 Typhlichthys subterraneus
ATATGTATATATGTATATTTATATATATGTATATGTATATATATATATATATATATGTATATATGTATATGTATATATGTATATGTATGTATATATATATATGTATATATATGTATATATATATATATGTATGTATATATGTATATGTATGTATGTATGTGTGTGTGTATGTATGTGTGTGTGTATATATATATATGTGTGTATATATATATGTATATATATATGTATGTATGTATGTATCTGGAGTCTGTCTGTCCAGATACAAACACACAGTGTGTACAGTGATATACAGTTATATACAGTGATATATATATACAAATGATAGCTCATTAAACAATTTAGCTTGTAATGACTTAAACAATTAACTAAACCTAGATGATTTGGGGGGCAAGACTAATCCACAAAGCACTAGTACAAAATATTTATCAATTGCTTATTGCCATAAGCAATTGATAATTTAGGAAACAGCAGACAATTGTACATAACCATATGCATAAATGTGCCAAAGCATTTGTAATTTGTTCAAAAACAATGCGATATTGCCTTTATGATGTGCACAAGTGACTTGATGATGTGGAGGTTGAACAAGTAGTTTTGAGATTTTCAATTCTGATCTGGGAAATGTATGAGTGAGAAATGTTATAATGATAAAACAACAATCTGATATTGTTGTTATAGTGTTTTCAAAATCATCTTAGCACAAAATAGCACATCCATGTAAATCTTTCTGTATGTCATGGGACAAAAAGTGTGAGTACCCTTGTCCTGAGCTGGGCTGATCTGAGCGCAGCATGCCATATTGCTGACAGTGCAGAATCTGCCTCTGTAGGGCTGATGAAAGAATGAAGCAATATGTGCAATATGTAGCATGCCATGTGGTACAGGCAAGGATCAGATGGTAACGCTATTGAAACACACACACACACAAGCAGTCAGGTGTGCTTACGCTTTCATATACAACATCTATAATGCTGTCACTGTGTCAGATGCACAGGAACCCCGAGTATGATGGGACATCCCATGATAAACAATGTAAGTCCTTATTATTGTAGTATGATGCATCTTGATTGACAGGCATTGAAGACAGGATGCATCAAACAGAGGCAGAGAGAAAAGGAGAGCAAGAGGCAGTCTAAGGGAATTTCCAGGTGCACACAGGGCCTGTTGTAAATGAGGCCAAGCAGAGGAACAGGACAATTAATTTGACTTCTCTCCCCCCCCCCTCTCTCTCTCTCTCTCTCTCTCTCTCTCTCTCTCTCTCTGCCTCTGTGACTCATCTTGTCTTCATTTACAAAGATGACTCCCCCTTAACGTCTCACAAAACATTTCACCCATACTCCTGTGCTTCTAGTTGAATTCATGTATTTATTTATTTACACATGTATATTTCCTTATAGGTTTTCTTTATCCTACACAACTTTATCTTGTGTTGCTTAAGGTTAAGTTATTTTATATAATATAATGACAAATTGTACTGTACTTATCTAATATATTCTTATGTTTTTTTATATCTTATCTTATTTTAGTTTAGTTTATTTGAGGTTATTATACTTATTATGCAGTATGTTAGCCAATCAGGGTGTTCCAATAACTGCCAGCTGAAATCTCTCTGACGAGTGACAACCTTAAAACCACGCCCAACCCCCTTCTCATCACAAGCAAAATAGTACTCACTCTGTAAAACACTCACACACTCACACATTCACATTGGAGCTAAACTTTAGAGAGCTGTGCATGTCAGACTTCACTCAGGTGACAAAGAGGCCAACCAACAAACAAACAAATACAACAGTAAAACACATATCATTTTGTGGGTGGGTGATTTTACATGGGAAATGAATAACTGACAATCATGCAGCTCATCTGTACTACAGTTTATCTCTGACTCTTTGGTTCATTATTTCACAAAATTTTTACATTTGCAAACCAGTTAATCCCTTTCTCAAAACAATTCCTACTAGCAGCATCACACATTGGATTACTTGCAACAGCCCCGTAACTTGTTGCTGCATATGTGAAAGTCAAGATTTACTTGAAAGCAACTAATATATGATTCTTATATATATATATATAATATGAAAGACTATTTAACATAGAGCCAGTATATAATACATCAACATGACATGGAAACAGCACTATAACATACACCATATTATGAGAAGAACTTCTTTATGATTGTGCATATTGAACAACAATGTTGAACAAATTGTTGAGATAATTTTAATTCTGATCTGAGAAATGTACCAAAGTGACAACAAACTGTTAGGGAAGGGGCCTGCCACACCCATTGTTTTGTTTCTCCAGTGTGCCGGCTCATGCCATGTCATGGATGAGCTATTTATCACAAGTTTAGAGGTAAAAGGAAGTATGTACTGTGTGTAACTGTTTCGTTTTTGTTATTTTGTTATTGAGTCTTTCAGCAGGTATGTAATGTGTGAGTCGACATCAAGTGTGCACATGCTTATGTATTGTCTTTCTTTCCATGTTTTATTATTCTTGTGTAATAGTTTTTTGTGGTATTTTGTTAATTGTTAAGTAAATGTGATGTAATGTATGCATACTGTACATTTGTGTGTCTGCACAAAAAAAATGGTGTGAGTTTTAAAGGATCAAACCTTTACTATTGTGTCTAATTTCAGTTAAAGGAATCCGCCCTACTTGAGTGACTCATACGAATGTGTGTGTGTGCGTGCATGGCCGTGCTATATAATTATTTGTGTGTTCCAAGCTGTGGAAGGCACCGTACTTTCCTGGTCCTGCAGATGAGTTCAGAAGATAACAAACACACACACACACGCACGCACGCACGCACGCACGCACGCACGCACGCACTCACAAACACACACACGAGAGAGAGAAAAAATAAATTGCTAATAGCAGTACTGAAAGCCTAGTGTTTTTTAATTATGGGTCACTGAGTTCACTGGGATAATATCCACAGCAAACAGTCCTATTGAACAGTTTAGTAAGAACAAAACTTCAGATAGATTAGATTTGACAAGTTTACACTGGGCCTTAATTTTCACTAAATCGATTAAAATACACCCTGAGTAAAATGTTATGATATTGTATGTTCTACTTGCTGAATGTAAATACAATTAGTACTAACATTACACATAAATAGCAGTAAACAAAAAAAACTAATTGGATTACGAGCAAGATGATTGATAAAAAAGAATAGCAACGTTTATCAATCCTTATGCCGTATACAATATTAGGCTGTGTTGAAAAAATGATACATCTAAGTATTGCAATATTTTTTCCTAAGAGAGAAACCACATCTTTAACTACTGATATGCTCACTGTTGTTCTTTAGCAAGACACTTAAACTAAACAACAATAAGACAACACTCAAAAATGTAAATTGAGAAATTTCCAAATTGATTTATTAAAACATTATTTACAGTAGAAAATGAAAAAGGTTTGGGGGGAGGGGGCATTGGCTTACATTATATGTACAGATAAATTCAGTGCAAAATAAGAAATTACATTTTGCTACATATGAACTGGGTCATGTGAATTATTCATCAGAATAATTCATTTTCTGTGCTCAGTGCAAAGTGTTCATTATATCGAGTACTGTTACGTTCAAAACTCTGCGCTCTATACATGTGGTTTAGCAACTGCAGCCTACAGCTATTATTTTACCTTAGAGATATACGTAAAACCTGAATATGATCCCAGACACAGTATATGCTATGATACACTTCACAATGACACATCTTCCAGTTTATGGCGAATGATAAAGAAGACATTACTGGGAATGTTTTAAACTCACAATACGCATTGCATCAGGAAAAGGAACAAAGTAATTTCTGATATCTGAAATGGTTCATGGAAACTAATAAAATGCAATACTTCTGTGTTCAGCATGGCAACGCTTTGCAAAGCTGCAAAAATGGCAAACCAACCAAAACTCCAATTTTCAAGTTTGTAATACCAATACTACAGTTTATGACATGATGAGCAATATTGTCTATTTCTCAGACAATATGTTGCCAGGTTTCCATAACAGTTGCAACAATGAATCATGTTTCAGTTTCTCCCTGCACTGTCCTGTTACTACAGCTGATACAGTACTATGAAATAAAATGAGGTCTTAGGTTTCAGTTGGAACTGTAGAAAAGTGATAAACTTAAGCTAATGGTAAAGCAAAAGGTCTGCAAATTAGCATAGCAACACGCCTCATTATTGCAAATGAACAAGCAACTAGTGGATCTTTCAACAAACATAATAGGAGTCCCTCATATTGACAATCTATATGTTACCTACTGCACAATGGATGTGGCAATAAATCAGCATAGACACATGCATACAAAAAGTTGGTCTTTCACAGTACTTAATGTCTTTTTTGCATAGTCTATACTTTCTGCATAGTCATTTTAGTAAGTACATTTGTTAATTTAATTTTCTTATTGAATCAAGTCATGCACATGTGCACGTGTAGATGTGGTATAGCAGTTCAGTAGTAGTGCAACAAGAGTGCAATTACAGGTTTATGGTCTACAATGCCTTGACGATGTTTACATATCCACTGTGAACAATTCAAGAACATTTCTGCATTGAAAAGTTGCAAATCACCAATTTCAATTGTTATTAGTACTGGAATGGGTCTTCATAAGCCCCAGTAAAACCAACATTAAAACATGATACCCCTTGGATTTGCTGATACAAGTGTCTCAGATTGTACAGTAGCTGGAAATATACTGGCACGTAGGAAGTGGTGATTTATAAATATGTAACATACAGTATACTGCTGTCTGCATTACCGTCATGTCTACTGACTTTAGCTCCTGACAGGACAGGAAATTAAAAGGTATTCTAAAAGCCTTTAACTGAGTGAAATAATTGTGAGAGTGGCTGCTAATTTACCATGATAAAAATGCTTTAAAAGGCTCCTAAAGTAAAATTCAAAAATGTCCAGTGTGTTGTCTGTAGCCAAAACGCTTGTCTGTTAAAACCATTGTGTAAAACAAGCCAGTCAGTTGGCTCCCACATGACATAAGTTCTGGATTGTAACCAGTTGTCTGTTAACATATCTTTACTAATCTAATGAGAAAGCCAGTCAAGTGAGGATGTGGTTAGAAACACTGAAAAGAGTGTCTAAAATAAAAATGAAAATATATTGGGCCTTTAACAGAAATATGTAATGCTTTGCTTTCATTCCATTGATGTACTGAAATGAGCGTAAATACACTGTTGTTTGACTATACAGTTCATAATGGTGAACAGGTTCTGCTTTTGCATTGCTGTCTGATTGAGAAATACACGTACCGATGTGTATGACACATACTTCCAAAGAAGGTTAAGCGTGGCATAAGGTACCCAAATGCTAAAAATGTGTGCAAACATAGCAAATTATGGACAATGCCTTTGCAGATAATCGCCTTATTTAATAACAATGCACATGATTCAAATAGTCACATTTGTTCAGTTAGCAAGGGAAGTTGATCTCTTAAGAAAAATCTTAGCGAAATAAGAGATGATGCACAATTCACTCTTATGCCTAATCATGCATATAGGCTACAGTATAAATTTGCAGTTGCAGAGAATGCATGTCACCATTTTACTTCATCCAACACTTTATAAGCTCATGTTGATTCTTTGCATTTTTTCTTCAACCACTTAAAATACAAACGTATGCAAATACTGTTTTGAAAACATTGAAAGCTCTGCTAGTTTTTGGAGAAAATGTAGAGAATTAGATAGCATGCTTAGGAGACAGCCAATTAAACAATATACAGTAGAGTGGCCAGACAGTTTTCTCAAGTGTGTCACCAGAAACTGATATCCATAGAGGAAACCCTATGTCTTTTCAGTAAACTTTAAAGAGCAATCAACAATGTCTAACAAGACCTTTTCAGGGAAAGAGACATGCTTATCTAACTTTATCCAGAGACTAAAAGTGAACTGTAAGTGTAAACCGATACTACAATGCTAAGTGGATCTCAAGGTGGGAAATCATTTCTGATGTTATTTTTTATAATGAGTCTATTGAGTACCAAAAACGCAGCTATTAAATCCTGTTTGGGTCCCATAACACCATTGTTTGTTAGTTACTCTGAGACAGCCATAGTGTTTAGCTTTCCCAGATCTGCTTTTGAGCTTAGCCTGTCAAGCTTGGTTGTCCAAAAAACAATTCTGAGAGAGGTTAGCAGACCTTTTTATATGAATCTACAGTATACAATCATGGAGCGTTTACCATAACATTAACGGCTCAATCATTTCATGTAGAAGGCTATTCTTCTCTAATGGAGTGTGGATTGATGCTGTAATGATAACAGATGTTTGCACGGGGGACAAACAACGCGTGCAACACTAGGGGATCTGATTCCTCTTTGGATGTGCGCTCACACTTTCATACACCGCCGCCAACAGCTGATAACAAGCCCATCTTACATGGCATGCCCTGGTCACTGCACAACCTGAATACGCCACTTGCATGTCAGTGATGTTAAATTAAGGCCAGGCGATATTCTGTACTGTAAATCCCAGTCATGGATTTTGTTTAGAAGAACACAACAGAGTTGATAACCCATTTAAAGGTCAAATTGGCAGAGAGATCCTCACAAGCAAAACACAGTGGCGCACATTTAATGTCTTGAAGGAGAAAGACATGTCAACAAAATAAACGGGCGTCAGCAGCGAAAAGCAGAAATAAAAAGGAAAATTGTCCAAGGCACATTTGAATTTCCACAGAGCGCTCCCCTGTGGCGCGAGCGCATTTGCACGCTCCGTTTTCCGTCTTTGTGGTGTTGCCAGGGCTCAGGACTCACGAGGGAAACACAGACGCGCGTACAAAAACAATACCCAGTCAACTCATGCGCCTCCTTTACTGTACGCGACGGCCTGTTCATTAGTGCTACGTATGCTGGGCTTCCTGAAGGCTGCGGCCTAGCGATGGTTGTCTGCGTTTCCCGTGGTCCCCTGCAAGTATATTAGCCGGCAAACCAGGAGGAGCAGCAGACTCAGGCACAACACCAGGGCTGGCTCTTGTTGGATGTGTGGCAGAGGGTGAGGCAGGATCACATTATGCTGGCCTGCCAAGTCCTGCTGGAGAAGGAAAAGGGGGGGGGGGGGGTTAGACACAATACACTTAAAGACCACATCAGTGTGTGTGGAATGCTGTACCCCATCTTCTACACACAGAAAACAAAAACGATTTTCCAGTATGTTTTTAGTAAAGCACTCTCAAAATGCAGTCTGTTGGTATGTATCATTATTGTACGCATCCTCCTGTGGCCTCTGTCAATATTACGTTTGACGGACCACTTATAACTGACAAACCTACAAAATGTATTTAAAGTATTCAACGTGTTAGTTCTTATTTCCTGCACAATGTGATACATTTAGCTCTTTGTCTATCGACACCTATTGCATCTTAACCGTCCTGGAGGGGAGGACTCCTCCCTCTGTGGTCCCTTCCCAAGGTTTCTTCCCCTTTTTATCCATGTGGTTTTTATGGAAGTTTTTCCTTGCCCGGGGAAGAAGCAGGTTAGGGGGGTGTCGTTTGTTTCCATGTGAAACGTGGGCTTGTAAAGCCACTTGACACTGTAATGTGTTTAATGGCTGTATAAATAAACATGAAAATGAGTGCAAGGTACTGAGAGTGGATAAACAGACATACTGCACGTTGTCAGCATAAAGTAATAAAGTAACGGTACAGTGCTGCCAACTAGGTCAGCTACTTTAGATATAGTGTCAGATGTTTGATAAGGGAGGCTTTGTTAATACTGGGAGATTACATCAGCCATTTTGGCCTGCATCGGGATTGTTTCCATTGTCTTCACGGCCTCCTCTATGGCAGAGGTGTCTGGAGTTTCTAGACCCACCACTCCTCAGACTTCCTGAATTATTCAAGTTAGTATTTCAAATGTATAAATAAGTATTGCTTATTGTTCCCTCTCCTAGAGCATCTCTGTGAGAGTTGTGACCTGCTTTGCCAATCAATGCTTGTAACACATAACAACATGTTGTTGTGTGTTGTCTGTGAGCCTCCCTGGCGTCCTGTCCTCTCCTTGGGCCCTGGACAATGAGCCATGGCTCCGCTGCAGCAGGTGGCTGCTACAGTAAGTGTTGGCACTGCTCCTGGCTGATAAGCGGTCTGGAGCAGCTCCGGCAGCGGCAGGGCATTTCCCGTACGTGGACGCGCGCTGACAGGCTCAACCTTGAGGAAACCCCCCCACACACACACACCCTCCCAATAAACACAGTTCCTGTTGCTGAATAAAAACCAGAGGGAGATGAGGGGGGGGGATTGGGGCTGTACCTTGAACCTCAACAACAATTCTCCATTCCAATAGCCCGGTTCTACATGAAGAAACAATCTACGCCTTACAAAAGTCAATTAAATGACTGATTTCAATAATTGAATGATTCAGACTACTGCCCCATTGGGGCCCATTCATAAAAGCCTTTCTAATAGGAACCACACTACTCTAACGAGGGATAAATATTATAAAAGCCTTTCTAATAGGAACCCCACTACTTTATCGAGGGATCAATATTATAAAAGCCTTTCTAATAGGAACCACTGTTTTCTAATGAGGGATCAATATTATAAAAGCCTTTATAAAAGGAAACACTGTTTTCTAATGAGGGATCAATATTATAAAAGCCTTTATAAAAGGAAACACTGTTTTCTAATGAGGATCAATATTATAAAAGCATTGACACTGGAAAGTCAGCCAGTGTAACACAGTCTGGTATAGAATAACCCTATTGCCTCAGTTCAGCCCTATTACTCAGAAGATATTTATGGATGAGGGCAAGAGGAATATCAAAGCTATGTGGTTTTATTCTCTTAAACAAGCCAAGAACCACAATAACCTAGAACACCCAAGGAGGAAACAGGTGAGGGAAATATATATTTAACCGTTTGTACGCTTATGATTGCAGATTATACTGTCAAAATCTATGCACAAACACCTGCACTAATCACAGACAGATTAACAGTAGAACAGTACGTATTCGTAAGTTTTTGTGACACGTAATCAGGAAACCCACATTATGACTCTTTTTTTATCTTTGTTCATAAGACTTTGTTCATAAGTTACACAGTTTACAGCTAGTGTCTGTAAACCAGCAACCAGAAACCAAGACAAAACCAAACCAACACAATGAGATAATTGCAAACAAATGATCCCAGATGTAATTCAGACCACTTCAAACAAGCAGTGGGTAAGAGAGGATCTGCTGTATGCAGGCAACAAGCAGAATTTTGGTTTTGAGTGCAGGTGTCACTGACTTGTACCATGGCTTTAGTCTCTTCAGTATCTTCCATTCATTAGCACTCATCATACACAGTAAGCAACTGATAATGTACGTATGAACATACAGGCATTGTTAGTTTCATGGATTTCATTATTATTATTATAGTATAGATTATTAATAGTTATGAAAGTGGATATTATTCTAATGGTTTGATTTAATAATGCTGCTGTTGACACATGCATGCAGGGGTATTACTACTGTATATAATATATGGACGTTCCTGTTCTATACTGTAGGTCACTGTGTTCCCTGCTGGAACTCGACTATGTCCACTTCGCTCATCAGTGTGATACATGGAGCTCGTCTCCCGCTACAAGGCTTAACTGAACCCAAACCAGATGTACTGTACACATGTAGCCAACAGACTCCAGCAGAGAGGTTATCGTGTTTGGCCGCAATAATGCACACACACACACGCACACACGTGCACAAACACAATATTTTTAAAAAAGTACTAATTAATGGATGTCCATGCATAACATCTGACAATGCCTTTTCTCAGTCGCAGTTAGACCATCCAACCAGCCAGTCTCTCTCTCTCTCTCTCTCTCTCTCTCTCTCTCTCTCTCTCTCTCTCTCTCTCTCTCATCAGAGAGCTAAGACAGAGATGTTGCTTCTTGCTTGATTTCATTTAGTTTGCCACAATTTACTACGTAGCCCTTAAAATAGCTCTCTAACACACATACAATCTCCTCACCACAAATGCATGCTAGCTCTTTTTTGCCTCTCCATTTTACCAGCATTCTCTCTCACAGTTTCCATCACTGTGCCTTCACGCTAAAGTCCCAACACCATTTAGTAAACAATTAGTGAACATCTTGGCCAGAGAACACTATTAGCCAGTTCAGATGTAACACAAGTACAAACACATTGCACAGATCCACTGTAATCCACCTAAGATATGTGTCATACACACGACTACGGTATCTTGTGCACACATGCACACATGCACACACCTAAACCCATGCACGAGTATGACAAGGCTCCACACACTCACTGTGAGCTGTCCATTGAGAGAAGTCATTCTTGGGATGAATGGAGATTGGACTTTTTAGGTACCGAAATGCTGGAGCCACCTGATTGAGTGTGTGCCACTCCTCTCTACCCTTCGCCCTATAGTCTCACGCCATTCTCTTCCCCTCCCCACACAGACACTTACACTGGCTGTGTAGAGACTTGTGTTTTAACACCTATCACACAGCGTTATAAGAGTAATCATTGTAATCAAGGGGAATCATTTCCAGACATAAAATCTTTAAGTTGAGGTGTTTTCAAATAGCCCAACTGAAATAATTATATTAAACATAATTGTCAATTTAACAATCTTTGTATTGGTCCTAATTAAACAATTTTGATTTATGTTATAAACAAACCCACAGCTATATGGTTTCATTCCCCACTGTGCGTTCCTGCCTCCAAGCAAAGTCACTTTAATCTAGTCTATTCTGTCCATTTTATAAACAGTGCCTGCGTGACACCACAGGGTCCAGTGTTCTCATGTGGACAAACTGAGTCTAATTTGAGTAGCAGAAAGTCGGTCTGTCTCACAACAACAAGGTGTTACAATAGCCTGACATCTGCTTTACATTAGGTTGTGCAGGGTCAGGCTGCCTATTTGTTTATAAAGTATGTGTCTCTCTGTCATTCAACCTACTATCTGTGGAGCAGAAAATATTGTATATTTGTACAGGCAGCTTGTTTTTTAATAAATCTATTTATTTTGAATATTGTGTGCAACAGTGTGATAATATCAGTAAACATCATCTCTGTTAAGTGGCGGGTGACATTTTGAAAGCCAACCAACTGCTGTGGCTGACAGTCTATCAATTTGCCAGTCTATTTCCTTTACATAACGCTGTGTTCCTGTCCATTCACTTAAGTAGTACCGTCACCCAACCTCTAATTGCTCAGGTAAGCTGCTCGCTGACTATCGGGAAGAGACTGTGGTTGTACTGGGCAGCTCCCAGCGGTCAACAGTAGGAGACTGTGGCTGTGTGCTGGGCAGCTCCCAGGAACAATTAGCAGTAGACTGTGGTTGAACCGGTTACATTTCCTCTGTGTTAGAAACCAGAAACACCCACTGATCCATCTCTTGAGCTATTTTTGTCATCAGGACAACCGTTCCTCCGCCATCAAAAATGACAGAGACAAACGATGTGTGTGTGTGTGTGTGTGTGTGTTTGTGTGTATTAACTCTGGAATCCACCCAGTCCTAAACAGCCAACTTGAGGCCACACTAAACACTAAAGAGGCCAACATGCCTCGTGGGGTGGAGTGTATGCCACGCCACTGTATGGTTTAAAAAAACATAATGCAACGAAACATGGTTTAGCTGGAACATTTAGACTTAGCTGCCTATTCACCTAAGGCTTTCATGTTGGAGATACCGATGTAACTCCTTGATATACTGTACATCCACTGTCATATCTGTCAGCATTTATAAATGTTTACTTTGGAATATTAAAAGATATAAATATATACTGCTTAGATTAAAACATCCGCTCGTTACTCTCATTGATGCAAACAGAATCGAGAGTGTCCCTTTATGACATTTAAACTAATGAAAAAGTAGCACACAAGAAAATACAAATACAAATGTCTCATGTCTTTTATAATAAATCCCTCTCATTTAACAGTGCTCTGATTGGTTCATTACCAGCTTTGGGTGTTCCTTGGTTCAACATATCAAACTGGCGTTAACGCCCACAAAAGATGGCTGCCGTCCTTCACCTGAGACCTCACCTCCGCACAGGCGACAGCAGAAGACACAAAGTAGACGTTGGCTTGATGGATTCCAGCCTTGTGTTTTGCTCTCTGAGAGCTCTAAAACAGCAGGGTGAACCATAACGAATCATCACTGTCACGAATCACATTGGCACACACGCACGCATGCACGCTTAACAGGGTACTGACTGTCAAAGACCCATTTACAGATGTTAAAAACACACAATCACAACGTTTAATTGTTCTCATGCAAACACATGCTCGACACATGCAAACAAATGCCCGTGTTCATTTACACAAGCAGGCGCACACATATGTGTACTGTAAAGGCATGTGCGCGCACGTGCGCACACACACACGTGGCTGAAGTGATTGAAGACTGAAGAGAACAAGGAACCATGCCTCAATGTTCCTCTTTCATCCACATTATATTCTACTGCATCAACAACAGAATGACTCCCACATGCACATCTGTATAAAGCACTAACCCAGAGAGGCACACTGTCACTTCTTCTAGAACACACCAATCCCTTATAGCCGTACAGGAGTCAATTATATTCTTACACACACACACACACACACACACACACATTTTCGCTGTCTCTTTGCAAAAAAAATGTGCACTGCAGCTGTTAATAAATCTAGCCACAGCCAATAGCCCCCGAGGACGGTTCAAGCTAATGGGGCAGTGAATCACAATACCATTATATGAGAGTGGTGGGACTGTGTTTTTCATCGGCACAGTCAAGAACATCATTAAGGTTGTTGCTGAGGCCTTTCTCTGAGGTGATTGGTTGTAGTGGATGTAAATGTAGGACCTTATTAATTATATATAACAGGGATTGTATTGTACACAGCAATACACTGCTTCAAAAGATTATTTTAGGATGCACGCTTGTCTGACTGGGCCTACAGCCCTATCAGATAAAACACACCGATACTACAAGCTTTTCATTATTTAAGTGAATTGTGCCTGAAGTGAATTAGACCCGGGCCTTTTCTTTTTTTTTTCTATCGCTCCATCTGACTTGCCAAAGCACCAGTCAGCTCTTTGATACAGAGGCTAGATTATACATCCATGATGCAACCTCCAGTAATATGGCCAGAAAACAGCAGTCAGACGGAAATAAATGTTCTACTGAAATATATTAACATATGTCTGCACATCTGACACAGGCAGTCTGAATAACTGGTTCACACCTGCCTGTCTGTCTGTCAGGCTGCCCGTTTAATTTGGATGGTGAGATCATCTGATATGATAAAAGCCAACAAACTGCTGTGGCTTGCAGTCTCTCTCTTCATCCATCTGTTTTTCTGGCTTCCTTATATTCTGCTGTGTTCATATCGCATTACTTTGACAGCTACAGTCCTGGAAGTCATCCAAAATCTAATGGCTCAGGTGCTCCTTCAATGAAGAATCTAAACTCCATAAACATACTTGATAATGGTACTTATAGTTGTGCTAAACTGCTTTTTCTGAAAGTAGTTCCTCTCTATAAATTATGTAGATTAGAGACAAAAGGTAATTTTGTTCAGGTATGCATCCCTACAGTATATACTCTATATACAGTAGAAACAGTGCTACTGTGTACTTTCATTTGTTAAATATCTAATATGTTGGTCTGGTCCATAGAACTAGGTAAATTATGTTTATAATACAGTTGGGAGACATGACCTTGCAGGTAGGGTGACAAAAAGTACAGTAACAACAGATACTGCATCAGTGCTCTGTAGGAGTCCCGGAACACTGAGCAATGATGACTCTGTCTTGTAACTTGTGGGAAAGGAGGTTTGGGTGCGCATAAATATGAAGCTCAAGTCCGGTTATTGCCATAATTAATAAGTTATATTACGCAGAGAACTCTATTTACATTCATTTTCACTACAACCCTGTGTTAACATAATGAGGACATTAAGGGTTGGTCCTTGTTGATAGATAG
This sequence comes from Typhlichthys subterraneus, assembly GCA_027564835.1. Lineage (NCBI taxonomy): Eukaryota > Metazoa > Chordata > Actinopteri > Percopsiformes > Amblyopsidae > Typhlichthys > Typhlichthys subterraneus. The sequence goes on from JAODUH010082597.1 coordinate 13,938, forward strand.
ATATTTGAACACAATCAAAGCAAAAACATCCTTCCCTTTAATGCCATAGGGTGCTCCCTCAGAAGCCACCCCCTCCACCCTCCCCACATACACACATTGGAAACCCATTACGGATAGTGTTGTGTGGTGTGGTCTGCACCACTTTGTTTGTGTTCACATTTACAATGCCAGGGCTGTGCATAAATACCAGATCCTTTGTTCAGCACGCATACGGAATAAGCAGCTGGCGGACTGCGAGGAGACATTTGGTGAACTTGACAAAAAGTGTATTAGCTTACATTTCCTCACTACACCTTTTTAACCTTTAAAGGTAGAGTAAGCGATTGTAAGCTAATTTGTAAATGGGAACACAAACAAAGTGGTGCAGACCGCACGCAGAAACACTATCCTAGCCTTGGCAATACGTGTCCAATGTGTGGGGCGGAGCTTCTGAGGTACTTGAGCATCCAATGGCATTGAAGCTAAAAGGTGTTTTTGTTTGGACCAAGTTGAAATATTAACCAACTTTCTGCAGAACAACGTATTATACCTTTAAGGAGAAGGGTCGTAACAAAAATGAATGGACATGAATATGTGTAATTTGAGGCAACAATGGAACGATTGTTAAGATTACAGTATTTATGCCTATATAATGTTATTTTTCACATAAAGTGCATGCTGCATAGAAACTGCTTCTCATAAGGAGCCTTGCACTCAATGCAACATCAAGTCTCCCATGTGCCTCTGGTCAGTCTGATGCAGATGGCGGACGTCCGCTACATGCAGGGTCCACTGTTTCATCAGCAGCATGGGAACTGCTCCAAGCAGCAGCATCTTCAGCCCGACTAAGGCTTTTAGACCAGACATCTTTCTATCCAATAAACTGACTGCATGATGTAAAACACACACTACAGCGTGGATAATCGCTTTTCACATTCAAACATTTTCAAATGAAATGTTGGTATGGGAGGAAACAACATTTTATTTTATATGTAGATCCCCTCTCTGGGAACCATCACCTTATCGTGGTGGAGAGGTTTATGTGTCCCTATGATCTTGAGAGATGTGTTGTCTGGAGCCTTGTGCTCCTGGTAGGGTCTCCCAAGGCAAAGTGGTTCAGGGGTGGGGCCAGACAAAGAATGGTTCAGAAGACCCCTATGAAAGATCATTCAAGGGTCGCCTCCCTGCGCCTACGGTTTGTGGGGGGGAAAACTCTGACTGTTGTCAGTGCCTATGCACCGAACAGCAGTTCGGAGTATCCGGCCTTCCTGGAG
>JAODUH010082608.1:0-39029 GCA_027564835.1 Typhlichthys subterraneus
TTAATTAGAGTTATGTAAAGCTTTTGATGGGACAGTTAGGTCCTAGAGATGTGGTGACAACAGCTGCGCAGAGGGGGACCAATCATTTTTTTGTCATGGGGCCCAAAATTCCTGGCGGTGCCCCTGTTTGCTATTCCATGTCAATATGTGAAACAGTTCACAGAAGCAGGGTATATATTTCACTCCCTATGTGAAAAGTTATCCTATTTTCTTGAAGAGGACAAAAGGACAAAAAATAAAAATCTTATTTCGTTATGGAAACGCCTCTTTCAGTCTGACAGCACCTCTTGCATGATGTTAGTTACAAGTACCCATATTTTGTACTCGATATCACAGGGCAAATTACATATTGACTGGCATATTATGCTCATTCAATTTGCAGTGATCAAAAGTGCTACTGAGGCGAAGGCAGGGTTATATGCTTAGGTGACTGGATGCTAGCAGGCAGCTCAGCACCTGTAAAGCCAGAGGAAGTGCCTGAGAGCTGATGTGATTGTAGTCATGATATAACAGATATGAGCAGCTTTCAATCTGCTGCCCCAGACACTTCCCCTGCCATGAATCACATTTTGGAAGCACTCTCAAACTTAACAAAATCCAGTTTCTCAAACACCACAACTGACTAAATAACCATAATGCTTTGAAGATATGGCTTCTTAGTGAGAACATGTTTTGCTCATGCCAAGTCAGCTTTTAGCATTTGTTGTCACTGCTTTTTTGTGTTTGAGAATAAATTACCCTAGATACCTTTTTTTTTTATTCTTACAAGAAACAAGCAGCTGATGATCGATTGGCCAACAGTCTAGTACTTTTACGAATGTAAAGTATTCAAATGAATGGGAGCGCGCTACAGTCTGGAACCAAACCGAGGAAATTATTTATCTCTAGTGGAACATTGACTTGAGATAACCACATTTTTTACTATTCCATAACATTTCTCATTACATAATTGTTTTAGTTGATTTACTAGAATGTGATGGCTAGAAATTATAGACTGCCTTGTACAGAAATGAATACTGTATCTTAAGATACAGTAATAATGTAAGTTTTGAAAACTATTATACAACCTCTGCGTTATGCTTTAAGTGTTGATTTCCTGGCTGTTACCAGCACTGGCTGCTAACAGCATCAGTTAGTGGTTCCTCCCAACTCCCAGCAGAACGGTTGTGGGTACGATTCCCAAGATGCCCAGCCTGGAGCAAGAAGGCCAAAGCCCAACCTGCTCTTTAGTACTTATAAGTTGCTTAAGATAAAAGGATCCACAACAGTAAATGTTTTAATTGCATACATTTACAAAAGTAAATTATACTGCATGTACTGTAGTTAACATATTGGTAGCCATGCATTCACAAAGAACATAATTTATTTAAATAAAAGCCAGGTGACAACCCAGCATCTGGAAGCAAAGAAGTTACTGAAAGTTTAATATAATTACATTTGTATACTTCATGAGTAAATGGTAAGTCCGAAGGAACTGTCCTGACAATTGAATGTACCATTATGGAGGTTACTTAGAAAAGCTAAATTGCAAATAAGATAACCATAGAACTATGTAAATAACAAAGCTAACAAACACATATGGTTTGCAAAGCAGTAAAGCAATTCAACCATATTGTACTTAATATTGCACATTGTACAGCAATAATACAGCAATACTATTATATGTGCTACAGTTAAATGCAAGTTAATTGTGTAAAAAACAAAACATTTTTTTTTAAACCAGCCAAGCATCAGATTAAAATGCCTTCAATTATGTTTGTGAATAATTAGTTTAGTTTTGTGTTGCAGTATATCCCTTGCTGTGCTGACAGCTGACAGCAGCTGATCTTGTGTGGCAATCACAAGTTATGTCACGCAACAAGGTACCCCATTCAAGACTGCTTGCATTAACACTGCTGGTATCAGGTTCTGTAAAGCCTTACCACAAAGCCAGACTTAACTTGCAGTATCTGACGATAACAACATAACACAACAACAACAGATGGTTTATGCTGGGTGGTGCTACAGTAGTACTTTTGTTGGTTTGATTTAAAGGTTCTGGCTAGCAAGCATTGGCAATACTATTGATGTTTTGTCAATGTTAATAATTGTATTAACTATTTTCCCCCTGCTTTGACAAGACACATACTGTATGTCTGTGAAAACAGTGCTCCCAACACAAATAAAAATGTCAGCAACATGTTGTTATGATGAGAAGACATTTCATTAGAAACTAATAGAAAAATTACAATGTATTGTTCTAAGAGGCATTGTGTGGGTCTTTCAAATAAATTTAAAGTGAATATTGTTTGTTGTACTTATCAGGCTCTTCTTTACTCTTTTACGGTTTGTGCATTAGGCCAGATGTGTATATAAAATTAATATACACGTCTGGCCTAGTGAGGCCAGACTATCTTTTCATATATATGTCTAGTTACAATAAAATGTTATTAATAGTAACTAGACATATATATGAAAAAATAAGCATAACTCGACAAGTTGGGGGGGGGGGTGGCGACCTACCTAGGGACGAAGATGTTTTAACTACAATGTATTATGCAGTTTTAACCTTTATTAGTTCAACAAGTGAGGAATTATTTTGCTCATTCTACAAAAGTGCTTTGTCAAGACCCAGTTCCACAGCACAGACTGGAGCCCATGCCTGTAATTGAGTTTCTAAAGTGCAGTGGGATATATATATATATATATATATATATATATATATAGAGAGAGAGAGAGAAAAAGAGAAAGAGAGAAATGTTGCGAGTCATTACACATAGTTGTTAATTGAGTGTGTGAGATGGAGCACACCACGGTGTTTGTCAAGAGTGCTACAGAGACCAGCTGTAATGACTGTTCTCAGGTGATGCCCTCTAACCAAAATAAGGATAAGGTGTGTGTGTTGGGTGGAGGGGGGAGGGGGGGGTGGTCACTGCCCCCTATCTGCCCAACTAAAGTACTGTGTGTGCCAATCAATTGATTGTTATCATTATAGTTTCCTAACGTGTTTCCATTATGGTAACATACTGTATGCATGGACATAGCATAGCATGATGGCTGTATGCTATAATGGCACTGTGTGTGTGGCAGGTTGCGAAGCATTTAATTTGCAATCTACATATTGTCATTGCGCTACACGGAATGTCAATCACCACGTATTTTCTTACACTTGTACTGAGGTCCTGTCACTTTTATACTCTAATACACAAATACGATATAGAAAATGTTAGGGGCACGTTGTTAATATTGCATTTCACCCTCTATTACACTCAGTTATCAGAGCATGGAGGCAAAAATGTCTGCAAAGTGTTCCACTGGGATAGTCCACGCTGAATCCAATACTTATCACAGTTGTGTTGTCTTTAATCAGATATTAATTTCAGATATGTTCTGGACAAACCCTGTGGCAAGAGGCACTGTCCTGCAGGGGAAAGACACATTGTAAACGGCAGGAATGTTTTGCACCGCAACGGTTGTTTCTCCATTTTTAATGGAACAATGACACCACAGAGTGTGTGATTGTTGGATGCCATTACTTCCACCACACCTCAAAGGTATCTGCATTAGCATCATGAGCCACTCGTAAATCACTGCCAACACCAAAAAATGCTAAATCTTAATTATTTCGCTAACCCAATATTATACCTTAACTTATCTACGCACATAAGTCATCATAAAACCTTTAAAATCAATATAAGCATTCAGGTCACACATGGACTGCATGGAAATGTCCCATACATGTATGAAATATGATTGTCATATTTCACCTCACATTATATTACCTGTTACTTGCTGATGATCCCATAAATAATGTCTATACTTCACCAAAAGGTTGCTGGCTGGGATGAAAATAAAATGTTGAGTCTAATGGAGGTAGAGGAGGGATGGGAAGTGGACAGCAGGCCTGTGGAAACCACAATGCGAACAGAATACACTCTGTTGATTTTTCTAAGGGCCTGTTTTCCAGTTTGCACTGCTCTATTAGACGAAATGTCCATCTGTCGATGTATTCAGAATGCATTGGAAGTTATTAACATGCCTTTGGCAAAAAAAAAAGTGTTAAGCTCTGTGGGGCAAGCCATCTCCATAAATCGCCAAAGAGGCAGTTTTATTACAGGTTGTAAATAGAACCCGCTGCCATATTCTACGACAGCCATCACTAACTCATTCTGATTCTTATTACTTCTGTGTTCGCCAGCTTATGCCAGTATTTGGTGGCACATTATACGCACACGTTTGTGTTATGAAGTGTGGACTGGTGAGGAATTAATTCCTAATGTAATTACACCTTCAGCTTGCACCCGTGCTTTAAATGTTATTTTCATGTCAATTGTAATAGCATCAGTGAGAGTGGTTACACAGTACAACACATTTGATGGAGGTGGAAGTTGTTAAATTAGATTTCATAGAGACTAATTGTGGCACTGCATTTTATTTAGAACGGTACTGTAGGGGCTTGTAGCAACTGTAGCAAATACCCAAACATTGCAGCATCATATATACAGCATTTATTATTATCAAATTTACCAAGCCATACAGTATTTTGCGTTTGTAACAAAGCTTTTTTTTCTACTTTGGCTTGTTTACTTATTTGAGTTGGCTGCTGGGGGGCTCTAATCAGCTTATGATCTACACATATGGTTGCCAGGAAGCATCCTGGGATGAACAGTGTTGGTGTGAGTCAGTCTCTTGAATGTTGGCACTGAATTCTGGAAAGTGTGGATAATGTAGCATTGCTATGCTGTACGCCATGTTATTAGTGACCTTGAGGTGTATGAAATCAATTCCACTAGTGGTTTATCTGGTTGGAAGTTGCTGTGCTCTAATTACAATGCATCATAATTGGAATGTTAATCATGACCCAGATGGTGGGGATGTCGGAGACATGATCATATCAGAGCCGCCCTACACAGTCATTTGAAGAGAGACAAACAACCAAATGTATTCTATTATGGACTTCCCAAATGCCACCCCTGTCCTGTTTTGGAGCACAAATGGGTAGGGTGGATGGGGATGGACGGGTGGATTAGGAATGCCGGAGGAGAGTAGATTATCCAGTATCTGGGCAGGCAGATGCGGAGAGGAGAAAACGACTGCACCAAAGAGCCAGATCTTCATCAGGGGATCAATTCAATGTGTGCGCTCTGTCACTTCCTGTGAAAAAGTACATTTCATGGTGTTTTCTTTTTCTCCTCCAAGAGCCTAGCTTCAGAGAAACTGAGAGGATAGCTCCCCTCACCAGCACACCTCTCTCTCTCATCCTTCTCATCCATAGGAAACCAAATGGACAATCCAGCGTACACTTATTTGTCTTACAGACACATATTGTTACATAGACACACATGGTTACAAATAGACACACATGGTTACATATAGACACAACATTGTTACATATAGACACACATGGTTACATATAGACACATGATTATAGAGACACACATAGTTACATTAAGACACATTGTTACATAGACACACATGGTTACATATAAACACAACACGGTTACATATAAACACATGGTTACCAGTAGCGAACCATGCCCCTCGACACTGGGCATTCAGTGTCACCACAACAGCTCAAAATGGGTTGCTATTTCAAGCAGCCCATCTCTGTGTGATCAGGGGTTTATCATCGCTTTTGAATAGGCCACACCTTTAGCAACGCGTCTGTGTGATCTGGGCCACTATAGCAATCAAAACCAGTGTGCAAAAGCTTAATTATTGCATACACTTAAGCGTGATCATCGTACTGTAAAGAGATTTGAGGCTGAGTCAGAGCACAGACAGGTTTGTGCAGATAAAGGCAAAATGAGGAAGGTTACTGTCAGACAAATTCAAAATTCATTGGATTAAGAGAGCAGTTACTAAACTACCATTACAAAGCAACAAACAGGTATTGGAAGCTGCTGTTGCCTCTAGTGTCCCGCGAACCTCAAAGTGTAGGATCCTCCAGAGGCTTGCAGTTGTGTATAAATCTTCTATTCGGCCACCCCTAACCAATGCTCACAAGCAGATACGGTTGCAGTGGGCCCAGAAATACATGAAGACTAATTTACTTGTTTACTGATGAGTGCCGTGCAACCCTGGATGGTCAAGATGGACGGAGTAGTGGATGGTTGGTGGTTGGCTACTATGTCCCAAAAAGGCTGCAACGTCAGCAAGGAGGTGGCGGAGTCATGTTTTTGGCCGGAATCATGGGAAGAGAACTGGTAGGCCCCTTTAGGGTCCATGAAGGTGTGAAAATTATCTCTGCAAAGTATACAGAGTTTCTGACTGACCACTTTCTTTCATGGTACAAAAAGAAGAACCGTGCCTTTCGTAGCAAAATGCTAAATCATCTTCATGCATGACAATGCACCATCTCATGCTGCAAAGAATACCTCTGTCATTGGCTGCTATGGACATAAAGGGAGAGAAACTCATGGTGTGGCCCTCATCCTCCCCTGACCTCAACCCTATTGAGAACATTTGGAGCATCCTCAAACAAAAGATCTATGAGGGTGGGATGCAGTTTGCATCAAAACAGCAGCTCTGGGAGGCTATTCTGACATCCTTCAAATAAATAATTCAAGCAGAAACTCTCCTTAAACTCAAATGTTCAATGGATGCAAGAATTGTTAAGGTGACATCAAAGAAGGGGTCTTATGTTAAAATGTATCTTGCCCTGTTGCCCTGTGTTTGATTGAAATAGCTTTTGATTGTAGCAAATATGACCTTCTAATTCTGCAAGTTCAACAAATTACCATTTTCAGTTCATTACAACCTATTCAATGTTTTGCAACTCTAAACTTTAAGTTTTATATTTTTGAAAGAAGTACTGTTTTCATTGGGTGGTTTGTTCAATGAAATTCGACTTATACCCTAACAACTGTTATATACCTCTAATTATATTTGAATATAACCAGAAATAGCTTCTTTAGTCAGCAATCCGGACGACAACATAACATAGCAACTCATGGGAACAGGGAGACATGACGATATCCCAGAAGGGACAAACATTGATTGCCAATACACACTATGCAGTCATTGCATCTCCTGGTCTCGGTAAAGCAATGCCTGGCACAGGCCCCTCTACGAGTGTAAGGGTTTCTGGACTGGTATCCATTCCAGCATCTGGTATTTGCAAATCCTCTAGTGATGGAGGTGGATCGGGGTGGGTCTCCCGCTCCGGATCAAAGGTTATTTGCTGCGGTGAGTCATCACCGGGCCAGCAGCGTGGAGGAGTTAATCAATGTGTCTTCTCCAGATCTGATGACTGCTGGTTTCTACTGTATAAGACACTGGACCTATTTTTGCTAAAACTGTAGCTGGTGTCCACTTTCCCTCATTCGTGTAGTTCCAAGCTAGAATGCTGTCACCAGCTGTGAAGCTTCGCAGCCTAACTTGTCTCCGGCTCCCCACACAGCTCTCTGCTGACGGTGCTCAAGAGGTCCAGAAGGGTGCGGAGTTGCCTCTTGAGCAGAGCCGAAGCAGGAGAGACTTTGGTAGTAGCATGCGGTGTGTTTCTGTATGACAACAGAAAAGCACTGAGGTGCCGGTTGAGGGACTGCGTAACATGAGAAGGCTTGAACGCTTGCTCCATAGTCTGTACAAATCTTTCAGCGTGCCCATTTGTAGCTGAGTGATACGACGCAGACTTGATGTGTTGGATTCCGTTCTCTTCCATAAATTTCTTGAACTCTTCAGACACAAATTGTGGACTGTTATTACTAACAAGTTGCTGTGGTAAACCAAAACAGCTGAAGAAAGACCTTAGCTCTTCAATTGTTTTCTCAGAGGACGTGTTCTTCATGACAGCAACCTCAGGCCATTTGCTATGAGCATCGACTACCAGTAAAAACATGTAGTTCTCCAGTAGTCCAGAAAAGTCAATATGGACTCATTTCCATGGTTCCTCAGGCCAGTCCCATGGATGTAATGGAGCCAGCTGTTGGAGGTTTCTCACTTTCTGGAAGGCAGAACATGCCTTGGCCTTCTCTTTGATCGTTACATCCAGGCCTGGCCACCAGAAACAGCTACGTGCAATCTCTTTCATTCGCACCACCCCACAGTGTCCAGAGTGGAGCGAATTCAGCACTTTTTCTCTCAATGGTGATGGAATGATGACACGATAGCTCCACAATACACATCCAAACAGGACTGAAAGCTCATTCCTTCTTACTATGTAAGGCTTCAACTCTGAGTAATTTCTCCTCTCCTTCCATGGGTGATAAGGTCTATAACTTCCAACAGCACTGGATCAGTTCGGGTGTGCGTCTTCACATGAGTTGAAGTCACCGGAGCAGCAGGCAAGTCCCTGAAGTAGAAACTCTAAACTTGTGCTGACTCCTCATGTGCAATGGGCAATGGCAGCTAGGAGAAACCATCTGCGTTCCCGTGCTGGTCTGCTTTCCTATATTTTATGTCATACTGGTGAGCAGACAATATGAGAGCCCATCTCTGCATGCGACTGGCTGCCAGTGATGGTATGCCTGTGTGAGGACCAAAAAATGGAGGTGTGGTCGGTGGTCAGTCAACAGTGTAGATTTTCTGCCAAAAAGATATTGATGGAATTTCTTCACTCCAAATATTAATGACAGTGCTTTGCACACAATCTGTGCATACCTGCTTTCTGTCTGGGTCATTGGGTCAAAGTCCTTGCTGCGAAAGCAATTGGTCTCTCTTCTACCGACGGTAAGATGTGTGACATTACTGCACCCACACCATACGCCGTGGCATCACAAGCAAGCTGAAGAGGAAGTTTGGAGTCAAAATGAGTGAGAACCTCCGAGTCAGAAAGGGCCACCTTAACCTCCCTGAATGATCTCTCACATTTCTCTGTCCACTGCCATGTCTGTTTTACTGAAAAGCTTCAGCAGTGGCTTCAGCTTATGTGCTAGGTTTGGTATGAACTTCACATAGTATGTCAACAGGCCTAAAAAGGATCTTAGCTGACTCACATTCAGGGGTGCCGCTTCCACAATATCCTTCACCTTAGATGGTGCCATGTGGAGTCCATTGCAGTCGATGATGTGACCAAAGTACTCAACAGACGATCTGAAAAACTCACATTTATTCTTCTTTACTTTTAGACCGTAGTTCTCATGTCTTTGTACTGTAGAGTTGTATCCAGGTTCTTTAAGTGGGACTGTTCGTCTGGCCCCATGATCAAAAGATTGTCCAGATAGCATTGAAAATTCAGAATCTGAAACAATGCAGGAGCAGATGTAATTCCAAAAGGAAGCCTGTGGTACTGATAGAGTCCTTTGTGGGTGACTATGGTCAGCAATTCCTGTGACTCTGGATCCACATGCATCTGGAGATACGCTTGACATAAGTCTATCTTGCTAAAACTTCTGTCCCCCTGCCATCCCAGCAAAGAGGTCGTCGATGAGGGGTAACGGATACTGTTCAGCCGCAGTTAAAACAGGGTTCACAATGACTTTAAAATCAGAGGCATTTAGAGGCATTTTGCCTCTAAATGCGACATGCAACCATCTCGCCAAACAGACCAAGCTTAAATATTAACAACAAAAACATTGCTTGTGGTCCTTAACCTCTACCTCACTTGAATAAGGCTTATTGGCAGCGCAGCTATGGATATTCCCATCCATGCATCTGTGCTCTCCAGTTCCTGGAGTGCTGCCTCTCTCCTGTAATCGGCCTTATTTAATCATATCCTCTAGGTGACAAGAAAGCGTGCCCATTTCAAGTTAAGTTAAGTCAGGCACACTTTTCATATCCATCTCCAGTTTTCCACATCTCAAACTATTTGTTTAGTGTTGCCATGGGAACGGAACTCCAAGATAAGAAGAGGTATCCATCATCAATGTACAGTATGGAGAAGAGGTTGATATCCATCGTCAATGTACAGTATGGTGTCAGCGTCAAAGTCAGCTTTCATCTTGACTTAACGATAGCTTCTCTGAAATAATGTGAATATAAATAATTGTATAATTCTTCTCTTTTGTCTCACTTTTTCTCATTGTGTCCTATGGTACCATACTACGGTAGATCAAATTTCAGTGGCCAGAATGTTTTCATTCTCACTTACTGTAAAGACAGTAGCATGTGTTTTACTCTGATTTCAATACTGGTACATCAAGTAACTGTCCTTCTGACCAAAACAATTTTATCCAAGTGGAAAAGTACTGTAGCCATCCAAGCAAATAGCTCTTGCTAGCTTGTTACTGTAACTTGATAACTTACTACGTTGGTCCAAGTAACTGGTCTTCCTTTCAATAAGTAGTTGAAAAGGCATTCTCAAACATAAATCAGGTCCATTGATACTGGTAGACTATATAGTTTAGGCTACAGACAGTATCGCTCCGTAGCTTATGTACAATTTGTTACAGGCCATGATGGTCACACAAACAACAGTCAGCATGAGTCAAGCTGGGGGCATTCACAAATCCAAATGATGTTCAAAAATGTACAGAAATTCAAAACAGTCTGCTGTGTACAAAATGTTACATTTTAACTCAATAAAAAAGTATGTATTGTTTACTTTACAAATCAATAAAATATATATTAATTAGGCTATATTGTATTTTATTTTGGGCCTTCACTGGATACATTGATGGCTTTGAGGGTTCCCCTGTGATGGTTACATATAAACACACATGCTTACATACTGTATAGACACATGTTACATATAGACACATGGTTACATAAAGAGACATAGACAGACATGCTTACATACTGTATAGACACGGTACATATAGACACAACATGGTTACATATAGACGCACATGCTTACATATAGACACAGGTTACATATAGACACACATGCTTACATACTGTATAGACACGTTACATATAGACACATGGTTACATAAAGAGACATAGACACACATGCTTACGTACTGTATAGACACATGTTACATATAGACACACATGCTTATGTACTGTATAGACACACGTTTATTATAGACACATGGTTACATATAGACACATATGGTTACATGCTGTATAGACACATTACTATAGACACATGGTTACATATATACACCATAGACTCAGTGCTGCAGCATGCAGCCTCCATGTGTTGCAGCTTGTTAAGAGGTTTAGCTGGAGGCAGCTGGAACAAGCATGGCTGCTGGCTGCAGCTGAGAGCTCGGGGGCAGCAGTCTCGCATCGCTCCCAGCCCAGCCTCATCCTTATCACCGCCCCACACCCTGTGCTCTCCAGGACGGCCTGTTCTGCTGCTCCGCCATGCTGATCCTGGACGCACTTGTCTGGGGGTGATAAGCTGACAGATGTCCCAGTATGGATCCAGGGGTTCTTCTGACCCCCCCCCCCCCCCTTCCCCACCACCTTATATCCAAATACAATACTTGTGCATCTCCTCTATACACTCCTATTGGCTATCGTACCCTCAACAGCTGCCCTGCACATACACACACACACATGCACACAGACACACACACTCAACATCCCATATAATCTCCTGCCCTTCTGCCCCGTTCTGTTTGTTGGTGTTGTAGTAAAGCAGCAAACTATATTTTCTAGCATGCCCATCTTTCAATGGTTAGCGTAATGGGCTCGTGGGGACCCTAGCGGATAGCAGCGCGGATGCTAATTCCAGGCCTCGCTTTGCCAGATTTGTCTTTGTGAACTAATTTTACACAAGAGCAGCGCACATCAAAGTCTGGCCCTTTTTTCCCTTTTTTTTCAACATGCACGCACACATTTTGTATTTGGAACATCTGTGAACATATCCAAACTTTCCCTTTTAATTGCTAATATGTCTGAATCACATTTGTTTGTTGTGCTGCCAATTATCTGCTCGTGGAAATGAATGTGCGCTTATCAGATGAACAGCGGCTTTAGATTAGCCTAAACACGGGGAACGCCAAACAACATTCTGCTCCTTCATAGCATTGCAGCCGTGACAATGAACTCATGGCTGCATGTGCGCTTGGCACATTCAAGAAGGTAGTGGGCTCTCCTCCATAGGAACAGGAACAATGTCATAACTACCATAATGTGGACTGGTGTTATGTCCAAGACTCACACACACACACACAAGCCTTAACAGACCACTTACGATTTCATATAAGCTGTGCCACCTGCTCCATTTATAGCCAGGCCATCTTTGACCATCCTCTTGTAGCTGTGCTACTGAGTGTCTGCCATTGCCAGGAACACTTGCCGTTTGAGCCCAAGGCTCTTGACTCACTATGCAAACAGAGTCATCTATCCAACTATTACTATATTATGCTGTAGCTATAGGCTACTGGTTTATTGCAGCGCATATTTAGTTGGCACAAAGCGATATGCATTACGTCTGCGTCTTTATCTGGTGTAGTTTATCTGCCGAGGCTCATAACTCCATTAGCAGGGAGCTGACATGTTTTAGTTGGGTGCTTTAGTAATGGTGTAATTGCCCACAGAGAGGCAAACATTGTGCTTGTTTATCTGTCACCGGAAATGTGCATTGGCAACAGATGCTCCTGCTGGTGCCTAGGAGAAAATACACATCTCTCCCCGCATCTGCAGAAATCTTAATTATATCACCTAGCATTGCAGCGCACTCAGCTGGAGGTTGTTAGGATGAGAAAGACAGACTTGAGGGGAAGAGAAATGGAACGGGAGGCGTACTGGGTCGTGATATCTGCAGATAGTGTGTATTCAGGATATTAATTTGTGTATATAACAAATGGAGTTAATCAAGGATTCCCTCAGAAGCTGTAATTAGGACATTAAAGCAATGCAAAACAGCCGGCCCACGCTCACTCCCTGTGAAGTACCTGTTTTATGAACTTGGCTACATAACGACCTTGGAGCTTTGTTGGAGATACGTGGGCAATATCATGATAGATTGCATGTCTGCACTTTGAAATGAGAGGAAAACAAGGCATCACTTAGTGATCTATAATGACATGTCTGATGGCCTTGTTTAAACATCTGTCGGCAATGTGCCATTCAATGACAGAAGGCTTTGCTGTGTCTTACCTCCATGTAAACCATGAAACATATTCTTCCAGCTTAGGGAAGCATTCAATGACTGCACACGGGTGGCATCAATGAAACAATGTATACGGTATATCTTCCTTCATCATGCTTGCTACTGCTGACCTACATACTGTATAAGCATGTGGGACCACTAGTCAAATGTGAATTAGCTAACATGGTCTGACTGGCAGCAATGTACTAATGTATACATAGTCATTTAAATATAATAATAATAATAAAAATAAGAATAATAAACTTTATTTGTATCACCTTTCATACACAATGTGCAACTCAACGTGCTTTACAGTTAATAACATTTGAACAAAGGATGAAGGAAACAAATTAAATTAAAAAAAATGAGAAACAACGGAAAACTAGGTAAAAGTCATGAAAATAATAAAAACCATTATTGTATATACCCCCTCCAAATTTAACTCAGGTGTTTCATAATAAAATACTGTAAATGTCAATTTTGAAAGTATTTATTATTGAGTAATCCAATAGTCATTAATTTGTTCAAAAATGCCTTTGAAGTTCCATTAATTAGTAGTGACACATTGAAATGTTAGCCAGAGGTAGGGTTGCTACCTTCCATGCAAAAATATCTAGGATGCACCACCCCTCCACACCCCCCTTCCTTCCCGGACCAGGAGAGGCCAAGTGGTTGGCACCAGTGGTATTGAATTATAACTTGAATTTTTTTTTCTAGAAAGCATTTAGATTTGTACTTAATCACTTAAAGGCAGGTTTAGTTATTCTCAAGAACACTTGCTTCTAGCTCAAATCAAAACAATATCGTTCGAGTTACGAAGTAGGGCTGTGTAAGAAGTACTGGATTATTTTTTTCCCACACAGAACGGTAAGATATAACTTGACATGTCAGAGGAATTGTTGTCACAAGTCCATCTGGGGAGCCATATATTAAAACTGTTTGTGAATGACAAACTTAAAAAAAAAAACTTGGCAGTTGATTGGATGAATCATCTGGTCATTTCCGCTGTTGGCACACCTAAACCACGCCCGTTTAGCTATAAACATGACGCTGATTGGAAAGTTAAATTGCTACTCGGACACATTCAAAATGATTCCTAGGCTTTCCAGACTGATTATGATGGCAAAATTAAACTGAAGCTTAGGTAAAATAGTGAAATGTGAGGATATATTTGGTGAATTTGACAAAAAGTGTATTAGCTTTAGCTGCTGGCCATGTACTATGCTGGACACTTATGTTGGACACTTATATTGGAAACGTGAAAGCTATTCTGGCATCAACAATGATATAGCCTATAAATTCATCACAGGACTCTTACTATTTCTTGTGTTTTAGTGTGCACACTATTGTTCATGGGACGTTTATGAAAATACGGGACAAATCGCATCCGCATTAATATTATTTTGTTATTATAATGTTATTTATACTTTGTTAAATTCACCAAATATCTCCTTTCATTTTGCTATTTTACGGTTATCTGTGCATGTTGAAAAAATAATCTGATACTTCTACACAGCCCTTGTTCTGTAAATAGGAACATAAACAAATTGGCGAACACTGCTCACAACAATAAAGTCGTAGTACTACGCTTTGCTTCACAATGTGTTTCAATGTGTGAGGTGGCGCTGCGGAGGGATATTGTTTTGGTTTGAGCTCGAAATTAGCAAGCGTTCTCAAGAATAACTAACCCTGTTTAAAGGGGATGTTGTAGGCTGCAACAGGGGTAAGGCCAGGGGTGTTTCTGATAGAAATCAGTGGAAAAGAATACAATTTTAGACGCATTTAACTATTTCAACCGTCACTCTCAGGAACATTTATGTTTTATGCATGTACCGCCACTTTTTCGTGGCAGTACATGCCTATTTTTAGCAGGTTCTCCACAGTTGTGAGAAAAATGCTTGAGAAGAATTTTGTAGTGGTGGCTAATAGATTAACAGCACTACTCAGAGTACCACCACAGGTACTGTCTGATAAGTAGCCCCCTAAAAAGAAAAAAAGGATTTATTGAATCAGTAATGTTAAATAGTAAGTGTGTGCTTTGCTTTTATTAATTATTAATATTAACAATAAAATCTAAAAATGTATAATAACTATCAGTTTAAAACCTTATAAATGATCAGATTTCATTATAACCACAATACAAACCTTATTATTTCCTATTGCCACAAAGCTATTATTATCTTTGTGGTTGCGTGCACATACTGTAGTTCAAACGCGTTGCTTTCCTGTCAGAATAACCAAGCAGATTGTTAAGAAAAAATAATAATTCACCTGCTGTTATTTGCATGGGATTATATCACGTGCACAATTACACTGTTGATTTGCGGCTGCATAAGGATTTAAAAGGTTGCCTCATATGGCGCCAGGCTTACTCAGCCTGCTGATTAACAATGCTGTAATGAGCTGATGATATCGGAGGTTTCATGTTGTTTCTCATGTGCTCCCAGAGCTGAATACATTTTTTAAAATGTGAATTTCGAGACGGCGTAATAGCCTCAACCCATGACACAAAATCTGCTTACACGTTGTCGCTTGAACAGGGAGGAAGCAGGGTCCTGAGGAGAAAGACCCCACCAGAGCGCCCTTGCTCTCTCTTTCTCTGACGCCCTCCTCTCTCCACCCCTCTCCCTCTATCTGGTGCAGTGGCAGGGCTTATGGTGTCTCCAGTGCCCCCCGTCCCACTTTAAAGAGCCACTTTACATGTGGGACTGTTATGATCAGAGAGAGAGCATTAGGAGCTGTCACTGACCCCTCTCACAAACCCTCCATGCCCTATTGTTTGTTATTTCACACTAACGGACAACCCTAACCCCAACCAAACACACACCTGAAACCTCCACTCTCTCTCTCTCTCTCTCTCTCTCTCTCTGTGCACTGTGGGGTGGCACAGTACATCTCTCCTCCTCTCCACGGTGTATTCCGCTCCGAGCCAAAACGCCGACGGAGAAATGAAGCGAGGGGTGAGGAGGGGTAGGGGAGAGTAATTCGGCGTCCCCAAGCGGCAAAGAGCAGGCGAGGCAAAAGAGAAGGCGAGGCAGAGCCAGTGAGCGGGAGAGAGAGAGAGCAAGCGAGGAAACGCACGTGCGCGCGTGTGTGTGAGCCAGCCACAGCTATAGGCTGTGCCTCCGCGCGGCACGCGCACAACTCACCGCTGGGCTCGGCAACCTTTCCCCGGCGCGCTCCGAGCAGAGGCAGGAGAGGAGAGGACATCTCAGCCACGAGACCCCGTGAGAGCAGCAGCGGTGCCCAGCCAGCGTGGTGGTGACACTGGGGAGGGAGAGGGAGAGAGGGGGGCCGGGGGGGCGGGGGGCGCTATGGCAGGAACGGAGACCCACTGCTGACTCCAGCGTGACTGATGATGACAGCCCACGCGTGGGTTGCCATGCGCCGCAGCCGTAGCCGCGCCACTCCGGCGGGGAGCATAGCCACGTGAGAGAGAGAGTGAGACTCGGTCGTCGCCCCCGGCAACTCTCATTTGGACATGTCTCGCAGGGCAAAGACCGGATGCTTTTTTCCCGTGCCTGAACTTGTTTTGTTTCTTTTGGCGCTGTCCGGCTGTCTCCAGCTCAGCTGCCAAGCCAGGACTAAAGGCAGATGGAACAAGGGGGGTAAGTGAGGATAGCCACTGTTGACACTGTGTGTGTGTGTGCGTGTGTGCGTGTGTGTTTTGGTCCAGTGTTCAGTCTAAGGTGAAGGTCATGAGTTCCTTAAGTGAGATGTTTGCTGCTGGAAAAGCGAATGTACACTTTGTAGAGGTGGATGTCATCTCAAATGATGTCCTTGCATGGAAACGGTCACACATGTCTGTACACATGATCACACATCGCATTTGGAGCTGTCTTGCACACACATCCACACAACTAATACACATCTTAATAATAATTATCATCATCATTTCTGGTACATGTACACTTGTTGGGTTCCCTTGACAGAATAGTGTCTGTATGATTGAGACGCTCGTCTTAATTCTTGTTTTGTTGATGAGAACTTGCTATACCGTAACTAGCGCTGTAACTTGATTGTAAAATACATGTGTGACTATCCGTAGTGTACATGGTTCCTTGGTTACACAAACACGGGTCTCCTACTACTAAGGATGGGGGAGCTTGGCGAAGGATCAGGGTGGCTGAACCTGGCACCCACGTCTCAAGGGGTGTCATATAATGTTAAACACCCAGCTCAGCAGTCAGAGAGATGTTAATAATGCATCTTAACCATCCCTTCCTTTCTCTTGTAGTATTTAATCCCCTTTGTGGGGATTAAAGGAGGCGCTAGTCTTGGTGCGAGGATCCAGTTGAGTGAGCCGAGAGATGCTTCCCGCCGCCCGTGAGCTTTAATGCCCGCGATGCAGTTGATGATTCCTTCGCCACTTTTATGTCTTTGCTTTGCTTTTATTCGTACGTCGCTCAGCGTGCACGTCACGGTTGTGCCTGGCTGCCGCCGTGTACCGCATGCACGCACACACACGGGCGCAGACATGAGCACGGGCACACACACACATTAATGCCCTGGTTTATAAGTGAGTGACTTGACTGTGCTTTTATGTTGGATGCACGGTTAATTCAGTTAACATGCTGTAGTACTGGCAGTAGTATCGATGCTTTTTATACTACAATTTCTTTCTTTCTTTCTTGTAAGTTTTGTATTTGTGTGTGTTTTTATTATTATTATTGTGATTTTATTAGAACAGAACAACACTTTTAAATTAATGCATCTGCCTGCCTTTAAAAAGTACTTGACTAACTTTTTGTTGATTATATTTTTATGGGTTCATGCAGCTCTACGGCAACTTTCCATAGACGGTATATTCTTCAATGTTATAAATCAGCCGTCTGTATTCCATCAGGAAAATTAGATAGTATCATGCCAATGTCGACTGACCTATGGAAAGATTTGAGGGCAGTGACATGACCTCCCCTCGTGTAATTAGGTCCAGTCCTGGAACCATATTGGTGTACATGTGAGCCAATCATGCTCTCCCTTGCAGCCTTGCATTCTGAATTGGTCTTATGTGCAGGAAACCAACATTTATGGAACATTACCTGACTACTTTCAACTTCATTTGCATGTTAAATGTCCAGTACAGGTATTGGATTTCTCTTAGCAATAGTGCTTGCACTAAAGCAACTTATGTGGCCCCCATTTTAACGTAATTTCACCCAATGCATCTGTCATTAGTCATTACCAACTTCAGAGTGAACTAAATCATTATTATTTGTGCCTACTGCCTCTGTTTTAACAGTAGAGTAAACACTAACATCCTGCAATGGCTTTAGGCCATTCCATGTACTCTGTATAGTTGTTCAACTATATTATACATTAATATCTACAGTAATTAATCAAAACAGAAAGGGCAGAAAAATAAAGTTTTTAGCGACAGTATTGTTGACTCACATAGTGCACAGTGTATGTCTTCTAGGCCTATAATATTCACATTATATGCTGTAGTTAAGAATATTAAGCGATTGCAAGCTAATACACATTATGTCAAATTCACCAAATATCTCCTCGCTGTCCGTAAGCTCATTGTTCTCTGTGCTCACTGAAAAAATATTGAACTTCTAAACACCCCTGGTTCCGTAAATAGGGACACAAAAAAGTACATGGTGCAGACCATACATAACAACAATATCCTGGTGTTTGCAATGTGTTTCCAGTGTGTGGGGCGGGGCTTCTTAGGAAGAACCCTATGGCATTCAAGGGTGATTATGTTTTGATTGAGCTCAGACATTAAAATGCTTTCTCCAGAGTGGCTGACTATATTTTACCTTTAATATTCACATAATATTAAATGTGGAACAAAATAGATGCAAATTATGACTAAATGGTCACACTCTGGAGCACTGAAATATCAACCATCCTTTTCCAGAATCCATGACACCACTTTTAGTCATCTACAAGAAAATCTAAAATGTATGTGGTAGAAAGAAAAAGAAAAAAAGACTAAATAAAAGAAACTAAATTAAGAAACTTTAAAGGAGCATAAGAAATGTGACTAACACATTCTAAACAACAACATGGTTTCAAAGAACCCACTGTAGTGTAAACCACCATTATGGCATGTTTAATAGGCCCCCTGCTCGTGCTTACCTGACTGATACAACACCAGCTGTGTTGCAGCAACAAGAAGCACAGTCATATACAGTACAGTGCTGTTCAATATCGTCTTCACTCTGCTGCTTCACATATTTGAAACCCCCTTCTTGCCCAAATTATGCTAACTTGTATTTTGATTGGGAGTAATGGCAAAGAGGCAACATCTGTAAAACATATGTTGGATGGAATCTCAGCACTTGTTTGTGACATTTGTTTAGGTGATGCATCATGCGGCTGATAAAAATAATGAAATATCAAGAAATAATTAAACATATCCCTGTGCTTCTGTACAACAATACCTGGTAAAGTGCACATTTAAGTAAATGTATGATCTTATGTCTTGCCAATCCTTAGCGGTAAACTCACAACATCCAGGATCCTCAGATTCGAAGCAAACCCTATGATTCCCTATGCATGAAGGGTAACAGCCTTGGATACAAAACATTGCTTTGCCTTCATATTCCCATAACTCCCTACAGAGAGGGTTTCAACAACACCCAGCACACCAGCGAGATCGGCAAGGGGCTGAAGTCAAACAGGCAACTGGATAGGCTCTGAGAATAATACAATAAAGAGTGAGGGCAAAAGACCGACCTAGGCAAAGGAAAAACATGGGTGTGCTTTCTTAAACTTAAGCTAGTTGGCTTCTAAACAGGGTAATTTGTCCTGCGGGCTGCAACCGCAAACCTATGAAGAGGGGTCATCTAAAATATAAGTAAAGACTAGTGACCTGTTTCAGTCATGCAAATTCCAATCGCTGTCATAGATCTCCCTGGACTGAGGCTGGGGAAATCAAATTGAACAAGTTTCAGGACAGTAGGAATGAATATTACCACTTACTAGACACATTGTGTTGTGTACTCTCCCACTAGCTTGCTTGTTCTGTTGCCCTAATTATGCATATCTTATATAAATATATATAAATTATATACATGTCCTCTCTTAATGTATACCTAGCCAAGGCTCATACATGTACTAGGTGTAAAATATAATTTATACAAGACAAAATAACTTTGTTGGTCTAGCAAACATACATAGTCCTACATAAATAATTATCACTAACCTGACTAACATGCTATTTGGATTAATCTACAGTAATGATTTTCTTCCATTATATTTTAAAATGCATATTTTAAAAACCTTCTTAAAAAATACTGTCAGCACATTGTTATGCATTTTATTATTAGCATGGTAGCATGTTTTACATATTAGACAGTCTACAATTAGAGTAAATAGAAATACTTAGTTTACTATACCTATAGGGTGGTTTAATCAGTTGCCCCGGGCAACAACATCCAGCAAAATAAGTGAAAAGGAAACAACATGACAGAAGGAATTAAATCACTGTCATTACATTCAATTAGGATGTTTTGACTTGGGCCTTAGGGCAACAAACATACTGAATGATGAATGCCATCATACAGCAAGAGAGAAAAAGCTCTAACGTTTAATTCAGTGATGTTTTGTGGATATAGTTCATTGTCTTAATATAAGACAATGAACTATGAGGTCGCAGAACTGCCATCGTTTTGCTGAAACTGTGGAGACAAAAATGCAAAAACATAGGTTATAAACAAACACTTTATAATATGTACATTTATAAGGAATTAAATCTTAGTCATAATGAAAATGTGATAAAAGCCAGAAATAAGATTACTGTTACAGATCTGATTTGAATGTAATATGTTTTGCCATGTCATAGTACGACAACTACATGAATCTGCCATGTGCATATTTACCTTGGTATACTGTATGTCCTCCAACACATTTATGATCAACAATCAAATATACAAAACACTGAAAATGCTAATTCACATAACAAAAACAAAACATTGGACATGCAGATATATTTGAGAGTAACTTGTAACTGAATGCATCATTTAGTTTTATGGTAAACAAATGAAGCTCTTGTAATGGCATTGACATTAATGGGAGACAGGGCCAACTGTGCAGTGTCTTCAGTGGATTTAACCAAGATAAAAACATCTTTGTTATGCATCTTGGCAGACATCTCTCTCTACCAATGTCACAGGTTGCATATATTGTTGCTAAATCATTTCTCTTATACCACTTGGAAGCATGGCCTTGAGTGTATTTTGCATTTATTTAAAAAAATAATTACTTATTTTTTCTGTTTATTTATCAATTAGTGTAACATTAACACACATTTAAAATAAACATTTTATTTTTTTTCCTTTTGCAAAGTGGTGTAAGAATGACTCTTGCAATGTGAATTTGGCACGTTTAGATTAATGTTGTTGACTTGAGCTTCTGGCCAGTGCTTCAATTGTGGACACATGCTTGTGTCCACATGCTGCCCGTATACAGTATGTCTTACTTTCAGTGTTTGATAGGTCTGTAAGCATGTTTGCCTGTTTGTTGCAGTATCATTATTGACCAAACTCTGTGAGTGCAAGCAGCTTTACCCAGACATGCCCCTTAGGCTCACAACTTGTATCAAATGTTCATAAAAGCCTGCTAGGGCTGACCTGAATATAATTTTTTGAGATTACTTTGGTAGTAACTAATAACGAATACCCTAAGCTTCCGGAAAGCGGGTGACATGATGCTGACTTTCAGGATATATACGGCTACTTAGAAATGTGTATACTGTAAATGTTATTTTTGGAAAGCTAAGATTCTTGTGAATCGATTGATATAAACTATTTCAAGATACTATCGCAACACCAGGTACAATCAACGCTTTTGTCAGACCACCAACATAACCGTAGATAGCCAGATGGCTTCAGCCTCAATAACCCTATTAAGATTATTATTAAAACAATGTATCAATATGATGATAATGTTGTTGTTGTTGTATAAATCAAGGCTGTTTCATATACCTTTTTGTATTACATTTAGAGTAGATATATTAATTTGCAACAGTTTCAATTGCCAACAGTTTCATGGCAAACCAAATATCAGTTAACTGCAATGAAATGCCCTGTTTCACTCCAACCATTATAACACCCCCTGCCTCCCTGTCCCCACCCACCTAACGACCCTCCATCCAATTTCCATGCAGTACAAGCTAATGGCTACATTCCAGTCACACATTCTCTAATGAAGCCGTGGAAATTACACCTAACAATAACAGTGTTTTATGGGTGAGTTTTGGACTGTAAATATGACAAGTTATATTGATGGATAGAAAGGGGGTAGATATTACTGCACACAACCCCTTGCACTCCGTTCCTTCCTGGCATGTCTTAGCTAGCCGCTGAGAGCTCATTTTAATGCAAGCACACACTGCCCACATCCATCAGTGTCTGAGCGAGGGAGACTTTCTCTTCGTCTCTCAATTTCTCATTCAATAATTTCTCATTCACATTGATGATTGTGGCGTTGATGTTAATGTTGCTAACAGCAGAGTTCAGCTCCTGTTGCTACGAATTTGTACTCAAATGACTTCTGCACAAGAAGCTAGAGCCGCCTTTGCCAGTAGTACTTTAGGACGAAGTTTATGTTGCACTCTGTTGAATATATACGGTGTAAAGCTGCTTTTCAGCTTACAGTCCAAGGCCATTGTTGTTGAGTGAAACACCCCCCGACTTATGGAGTCTCTTTCTTATATTGTATTTGTCTGCTGTTGCCAGGAAGATGACACTGTCATGGTCAAAAACGGCAATCCTTCAAATTGTATCTCAGTTGACAGCACAATATCTCAGCACGCTTTTAATGTTATCTATGATTCTCTATCATCACTCTAACTCTTTCTGTATACCTCTACCTCTCTTTGCTCTCTGCAATAAAACTTTAAAGAGATAAGACCTTTTTTTTTCCATTTCAGGGTCACCATTAGCCTGAATAATGCATTGGCAAGGGAAGAGCGGTTTGAGTTCCATGGAGGATAGAAGCCCAGCCTTCAATTATATTATACATCATTATCACAGATGGCAAGCCTTGTGCGTCCGTACCCGCTCTCTAACTGCTCTAAATGTTCCATGTTTCTGTCTTGTCTAATTTCTTGTGTGGAGCAACTTCCCTTTTTCTTTACCAACCAATGCATTCAGCTAAGACCTTCCATTATGTGAGATGGCAAGTAGAAAAATATTTGCCTACAAATTAATTTAGCAGTATCAGTCAGGAACCATTCAGTGTAGTATTTGTCAACCATTTAGAGCACAATTGAGCCAATCAGTTTTTTCCAAGATGATGACAACAGCCTACATCATACGTTTTGGTATCCACCGGTGCTCTAGCTGTTTTTAAACATACTGATGGGGTGAAATAAAGGTATGACGTGCAATTGTATGTAAGGAAGTTTGATTGAAATGTATTAGCACCGCCTTCATGACAAATGCTTTAGAATTCAGGTCTTCCAGACTGATACACGCAACGGAGTCAACTAGCTTGCGAGATCAGGATGGTTTTACAGGCTTCAAGGAATATATATATACTGTATAGTAAAGCAGAGGCACAGAGTACAGCAGCAGGTTAGGTGTGACTCCATAGAGGGAGCTGGAATAACCCCCCCTCCCTGTCCACACACACAATCATTATACCATTCAGAAAGGGTTCAGAATTGTTAGGTTCAAAGGGTTCAGAATGGCTTTGAAAAGAGATTTGCTGCAGAGTAGAATCCAATGAAGAATCAACCAGTATGACCCCTGCTACTCTTCACTGCTTTGACTTGTAAGTATTAAAGGTGGAGTGACTGTAAGATAATGCACATATGGTCAAATTAAGCAAAACATAATCTGGTGTTTCTACACAGCCCTGGCTCTGTAAATTAAACACAAACAAAGCGGTGCAGACACACAACACTATCCTAGCCTTGGCAATGTGTGTCCAATGTTGAGTGGCAGAGCTTCATAGGGAGCACCCTATGGCATTGAAGGATCAACAGTCTTTTGCTTGACTCCACCATTAAATATTGCTACATTCAGATGTTATGGCTTAACTAAGCAGGAACCTCAGCTGCTGAGAAATAAATCCAACAAAGAACTTCCAATATCTGCAGTTCCTCAAATGATATCTTAAGGCTGGCTCCAAAAGGTAAAAAAAAGGGCAACTTTACAGCGAAAATAAACCTATTCATAGCCTGCTACAAATAAACAGGTTTGATCTCTATAGCTATTTTTCCTGTTTATGACAATAATCACTCAAATATATATATATATATATATATATATTTTTTTTTTTTTTTTTTTTGATTTCATGAATTCAGCAGCTAAATGAACACTGGGCATTGTGTGTAGAGTGGGAATACCATCACTCTGTAAATCGTTTAATGCATACATAAACATAACATAAGATTACAGTGTTGGGGCAATATGTTACCCTGTGTATGTATTGAGTGGTACAAACCCTGGTAGTTCAGCTGTGACTGTCTCACTAAAAATGAACAGTGGGAGGTATAATCATCTTTCTTAAACTGGCCCATCAAGGCAAGAGGTCTTGAATAAAATGTACAAGAGTCAGAGGTGGGAATTGTCAGAAACACATCTTATGTGCTTTACAGGTAGTTTAAGGTTGAACCTCTGGCTGTGGAGTGATATGCAGTGATGTGTAATTCTAGCCATATATAGGGCACACATATAGCCTTTCTGATGCTGAATCAAGTGCAGGATGGCATCATTGCCTAATAAAACCATGTGTATAAGAAATTTGTTAAGTTAATAAATATGTTAAGTATTCCCCGAGGCTGCTCGCTCTAGGTCAGGGTCTTCTTTCTTCTTAGGTCTTGTTTGGGAAGAAGCAGAAAGCCCCTTCCCAGTGATATGGGACAAAGCAATGGCTCAATACTCTAATAGCTTCATTTCACAGACATGGTACAGCGGAGATGATCAATTAATGTGATGTGGTGAAAGAGGTGGCTCCTGGTCAAACCAGACAGGGCAGGAAGATAAGCAGTGTCAGCAGTCCCATCAGGGGACACAGATGACCAGGCCTCAGGGTCAGCCCCAATGATCGCACTTTGAACAGACAGACACAAGTTGTAGTGGTGGCACTAATGCAAATGTACAGCTAGGAAACATGTAATGTTCACTGGTTACTATATACACTATATTCTTCTCATAATGTAGGCTACATTAATGATTTGGGAGTGTAAATCGTTAATCCAATATAGATTTGAAATCACATATGATTATCTATCTTTGGGGGTTCATTTGGGTTTCATTGTTTCTCAAAAACTTTTAATTAAATATCCTTTATGCCACAAGATTCCTCTGTCAAATAGAGTAACATGTCACTGTTGAGATACAATTATGTATTATTGTTAATCAAATGGTACCAAAAGGTCTTTGAAGCATAACATTTTAGATTTGGTACATTAACTGCATAAAGTGACAAAAGGTGGTTTTCTAAGTTTTTAACATTGATTTTGAAACATCTAGAGTTTCGCAGTAAATCACCTCTGAGGTCCAAAGGCTTGTTTTCCCATGGTGTCAGCACCATTGCCAGGGCTGTCAGCTGCACACCAGAGAGGGCAGCGCGTTGGGTGGCTGTCACTGAGACAGCCTGCTCATAGGAGAACATACTGATCTGTCTCTGGCTAAACACCACCTTGAGAGAACAAGGTTAGAGATTGTTAAGAGATGAATGAAACTGAAATACAAGCATTTAGCATTTTATATCTGAATAAACGTGTCAACTGTCCAGACTTACAGTAAACTTATCAGGTGGAATCAGTTTGATAGCCAGAGGTGAGATTCCTTCGATTTGCTCCTTCACTAAAGCTGATAAGGCCATATCAGGAAGACCAGCTGCAGAAGATGGAGATGTTAAGCAGCCACACAATAAGCAGAATGATCAATTCCCATCCTTTATAGTGACACCTTATCCAATGAAGAGGGCAAACAGAACTAAATAAAATGATGCCCATTGCCCACTGAATGGTGTCACAGCAGGTCAGGAGTACAGGTTCAATATGAGAGCAGTCTCCCTGTGCCTGACAGAGCCCAACATATCAGACATGAGCATTAACAAAGATTCCCAAAATATACCACAGTAACAAAACAGCAAATATAAGTGGCTTGGCTTTTGAGCCATTCAAGTTAAAAATAGTTTGCATAATGGCATAAGGTCTTCATGTACTGAATATAGAACACAGTATATGTGCAAATAAGACATTATGCGTTCCTTGTTTCCCCTTATTTCAACTGTATATAGTAGGCTAACTTACTGTATGTGTCACTAATAAAGTGGAAATTGCATGAATGTATTTTAGCAACTAAGTAAGCAATTCAGAGTGTAAAAATTAGGTTTCTTGTGAAACTAAATAAAGTGAATTAATCTTACCCGCGAGGGATCCAATCTCAATGAAGACATTGGTCCCCCAGGAACTTGCTGATCCAAAGGCACGGCTGTCGGTCAGCAAGCCAACGAGGCTAGATAGCTGCTCCTCTGTACAAGCTAAGTTAAGTTGACCCAGCACCAGCACTGCCTTGCTGTAGCCACAAGGGGGAGACAACAATACAGCAATAATCAATTGACCAAGCGGGAACCTCCGGTTCTGAGGAATGAATACAACACGGAAGTGCCAAACCCTGCAGTTCATCAAATGGCCGCTTGAGGCTGGCTGCAAAAGGGAATCAATCCCCATAGACTACAATGTTAAAATGTAATACTTTACAGCAAAAATAAACATGTTTACAGCTTGGTTCAAAAAAACTGGTTTGGTCTTTATAGCTAGTCTCCTTGTTCATGAAAACTGTACGAGGGGTGAATATTTTAATAATTAATCAGTTAAAAATATATTAGCTATGCATTTCTCCCATTTTAATGAATGGGGGGCATAGGTGGACGTTACAGGCGGAGTGAGTGATGGCGACGGCCAGAGCCAGCATAGCGCGGTGTTCAAATACTGTACGTTCTTGAGAAAAGCTATGGGTGACAGAGGGTTTGTCCATTTATACATACAGTCTATGCAATGTACCTATACCGAGGCCGCCCCTTGTTGCATGTCCTCCAATAACGAGCATTTTTTTATTCTGATGAAACCTCCCGTGTTTTCCTGCAATAGCTTTCTATGCCGTTGTGTCCAACCTAATTACATTAACTAGATAGGAAAAGTGAAAGGGGCAGGGCTTGGGATAGGCCATTGAACAAAGCAGCAACAGTAATACGGTGTCAATTACACATTAGGTATATGTTTATAATATTTCGTTTTTTTTTTTTGCTTACCTGAATTCTATGGCATTGAAAGAGCTAATATCTGTCGGCTTTGCTCCGCATACAATGTATCCCATTGCCACTAGCATGCTATTATTGAGCTGGCTAGGACTCAGTCTGGTAGAGTTCAACATGGCGGAAAACAGCACAGCCAGCTGAGATGCAATACAGAGCAGATTCACAGTCAATATGGATTAAAACACATTTAGTTATCTTTAAGGTGCAGTATGTAGGATTAAGTGGCAGACTGCAATAATCTGAATACTCCTAATTTTCCAACCCTGTTTTTTGAACCTACAGGGTCTGTCAGGTGCCTTCTGTTCTTTGGTTCTTTGCTCACATGACAACCAACTTAGTAATAAACCAGAGAAAGACAGTGCTAAACTCAAGCTGTTGCATCAATGTAAAAATGAGAATGGTTGCTCTGTAGAACCAGTGTTTGTCCATTTGGGGCTACTGTAGAAATATGGCGGCGCAAATATGGCGGACTTACTCTAAGATTAAGAAAACATGATTCACTGTTACATGTTATTATACAATAATAGAACATATTAGTGTATAATAATAACCAATAAACAACATAACCATGACTAATTTGTACAGGTCCTCCTAAATCCTACATATTGTTCTATGTATAAGATTATGAGTTTCTACCTGCTTGCTGCTCCATGTGCTAACTGAGCCCATGGAGGCGATACTGCTGATCTCAGTGAGACGGAGAGAGCCCAGATCTTCCAACAGTAGCTGGACCGCTAGTCCTCCCAGCTGAGAGATCACTGATGGGGTGAAGGATGTAAGGGGTCCATACACCTTCGTACAGCACAGCCACAGACCCACACACACACAGTACAGATGCACAGAGTTAGACAGCTATCACAATTACTCTACCCCTTTCAGTTCAGGCAACACAACTGTAAAAGATTCAATATTAAAATGTACAGTGGAGTCTCTTCATGTACATAAGCTTGAGGATTCAGAAACGTTTGAAAAAACAACACACAGTAACCACTAAAGACAGGCATGGATATTCCTCCACATTCTCTTAACTTCAACCCCATTGAACATTTATTTTAAAATAATATAATTTGTAATGAAAATAAATTAATAAAAATGTATTCAGTAGTATTGCACTGAAAGCAAATACAAAATTGAATATAGTGGTCTCTGACTTTGGACACTGCTGTTGTGTTTATATAAAAAGCATGCATATACTAATTATAAATAGACAAACACACAAAACACTTGTTCTACAAAAAATAACAAATATTATACATAGCATTTGCCTTTTGGTGTGTATATAAAAAAAATAAAAGCATGAATTAAAATGTGTCCTAACAAAAATAACCTGCATAACTTTATTGCCAACTAATTAATTAAGATTTTTAATGAACATGTTCATTCAGATCAGGTAATTTCAGTAATTCTTCATATATAGACTTAATAAGAAACCAATCTCACCTCTTTAGCTTTCTTGAGCATAACAGTACTTGTGTAGGGTGTAATGAAGGGATCCTGGGCAATTAACTCCAAACAGTTGGAGAAATCCTGTGAAGTCATGCCTGTCAGACTGGCAGTGGGCCATAGAGAGGGAGCCTTTTCTTGCAGCATTTTACAGGTAGGGATTATGGCAGGAGCTGTTAAATATAAGTACTGATCAGAGAATAATACAGACAGCATACAACGTATTGATCTTACCATGTGTACACACCTTCATTTGTTGATGTGTTCATTATAAATTATATAATAATGCATATTAAGTGAAAATGTGTTTAGATATAACACGTGTCATGATTTATTTTCTATTTTTATAATTAGCCTCTCACACTCACATGGGAGATGGCCCACTTTGAGGAAGCCAAGGAAATATTGAAGAACAAACTGCTGCATGTCAAACACCTTTTTTTCTTCATCTGGGTCTCTGCCTTGCATACAGAGGACCCCCAAGTTGCTGCGTTCCCATTTAACCTGGCTCAGAAACAACCTCTCAATACGTCCCTGTGTCATTATGCCCTACACACGCACACGCACACGCACACACACACAAATGTGAATGATTACGGCACCAACAGGAACCGTGGCACCTGATCCTGACACCTGCTGGACATGTGACACCTGACAGAATCATTTCCATCTTATCCTGCCCTAGTGTCAAGTAACAATCCCATCAGCCACACTGGATTCCTATTCCCGTAATGAATCTGTTATAACACAGCGTTTAACCATTCTCAATCTCAGAGGGAAACTGTCCAGTCTAGAATGAAGCTGGCCCTGACAGTAAAATCAATGGAGCAAAGGTGAAAAAGAAGCAGGGGGGAACGCTTACCGGGGGAATCTCTTGCAACTTTTCTTTGGGTAAGAAGAATAGAAATCTGCCCACTTGGTTGAGGGTTACCTGAGTCCAGCTCTTGACTGGGCTGTGAGGTCACAAAACACAAACAAATGCTATAACACAGTGGGTGAACTGATTATTAATAGATCACTCAGAGCGTGAGGTGGCCACATTACCCAAATGCCTTAGCCTCCTCTAAAATGCGAGCCACTAGTTCCATCTTGCCGGAGCTGTAGCAGAGTCCTTGGAGGTAATCCAAATTGTCAACAAAAAAGCCCCGATCTAGTTGCACGAATATCTCATCTATCACTAATGATGCCATGATGCCCAAAGAGAGGAACTCTTTCTCTGTGAACTCCCCTGTGTACATGCCCTGGGAAATTAGATACAAATCAATATTATGGTATTGCTGAACATACAAAACATCCAGTAAATCTCTTCAACACAACTTAATATTGCATAGGATAATTTATTTATGGTAACATCTTTGGAATTGGTCTTCCCAAGACCAGTGTCAGGCAGTAACTAGTTAAACGGTGCTAGTTATTGTAATAGTATTACTTTTTTTCAGTAACTATGTGGAACAAATTACTTTTTCCAAAACAGTAATAATATTACAATTACTAATCCAAGTAATGCTGCATTACTACGTGATATTTTCCCCCCTAGACTTCCATCTTATGAAGATAATACTTTATTATTTTGCTGGTCCTAGCAAACTTAGTGTAGGCTAATTGAACCAACCTGTCAATCATCTGGTTTGAGAGGCTGCAATGTTTTCACTTGACTGTTGATTACGTTATTATGTTAGGATTCAATGCAAAAATAGCTACACAGGTTGCCATTTTTCAGAAGGGGCGAGGCAGGGTAGTTATTGTGAAAGTAATAGAGTAATGTAACTAGCAATGTAACTAATTACTTTTAATACCCAGTAACAACTAAAGTAATATAATCACTTTTTGAAGGAGTATTAAGTAAATAGTTACTTATTACTATTTCTGAGTAACTTGCCCAACACTGACCAAGACACTGAAACCAACAGGACATACTGCACACAATAAATAGTTACTATGGTAACACTGTATTATGCGTGACTTCCATTAACACAACTGTCCCACAAATTACAGTATTTCTGCAATAACAGCAATGTTGAAAGAATATGAGAGCTTTCAAAACAAAGTGTACAATCTTGATCAGATGAAGTTATCCTATGTAGCTTTCAAAACAACATATTGTAACAAACTAGTAGGCACACTGACCAGCCTTTGCACCAACTTGTCCACCAGCAATTCCTGTTTGGTTCTGGGAAGTAAAAAAAAATGGCGTGGATTCTGAATAATCATATTCCTAAGAAGATCCATCATAGCCTCCGTGAAGAGCTTGATAATGCTCACTCTGAAAGCAATCACACAAAGTTACGGCAATTAAGTAGTGGGTAAAAATATATAAACGTTTCCCAATTAATAATTTTCTCTCTCATGTAAGTAACATGTACAAGCATACAGTAGATGTGTAACATGCTTATTGCAAACTCACGGCAAGGCCAGTGCAATCTCAGGGCCAATGTATCCGAGCGTTTCAGAGAAGAACTCAAACTGGTACAACCCCTCGACGACACACTTTTTCTGTCCAAAGAGACAAAGAAACATGGTGATTGTAAGACATTGAACATTAAAGCTATAATAAAGTTAAAGCACCAATATTTTACTTGTTTATGTATTTTCTTAATTGCCAACACTGAAATTGAACACAATACTATCGATATTACCCATAAACACTTTGGTTCCGGTGTCCATATGCCGTACTTGTCTATATGCTGTACTAAGATAACAATTTCTAATGAATAAATGGTGGGTTAATGACAAATTGCAGCTTAATTGTTGAGTTGAATGTTGTACCTTACCAGTGAGGTGTGCAGAGGAGAAGGTTGATCTCTCAGGAACACCAGGACGCCTCTCAATGCAGAGAGTGTGGGAGTCTTCTTGAAGAGTTTACTTAACACATCACAACTCACACCTTTTCCCACCTTTCCAAGACTCCTTCATAAACACATGGTATACAGTGAGATACTGTCCTTGCAAACAAGTGTAGACTATATTGACTACTTCATCCTAATCCTTCTTCAGTGTCATAATGGGTACGTGCACTCTAAATGGGGTAGTGCAAGCCTATGTTAAAACTATTTAATAGGATATCTTCATGTAAACAGCAAAGACTCTTTAGCATAACACATTGTATGGCAGTTATGGTGATTTGTTTAGACAATAACTTTACAATTGATACACACACACACCCACGTGCAAGCGGACACAAGCATAAATACGACAAATCATAATCACACTTACAGTAAATCTTCTTTATTGAAGTTTGGTTTATTATTAATCACTTCCTTAAAAATAGCTTGAGCCTAAGGAAGAAATCAGATACATCTAGTTATTAGTGTATTTAGATTTCTATTTCTGAAACAAAAAACAAATGAAATGAAAACAAATTAGACTATACATATGCTTTATGTATAAGTATTAATAAGTAAAATAAAATAAGTAAAATAATTTATTAACATTGTATAGCTCTGTGATAATTATAATTATTTTAAGATGATTAATTAGACGCACTCCTCCTATATGTTGCATCCTACAAATACAAAGGACACATTACATTTGGGAGAACATCACATTGCAGCATGATCATATAGCTTATAAAGGAGCTTAGTGTGTCGATGATACTGGATACTGGGATACTGGGTAAGATTATGTCTGCTGTGGTATAAACAAAATGGATGGTTGCACATTGTGTATACACAGGTATCTATATACTATCAAGGTGACACGAGCAAGCATGTACGCCTCTTTATTCTTCAGAAGTAATTCAGGGAACTATTCACGCACCTTCAGCAGCCATTTTACAGTGCATCCAAAAAGATTAAAAGTGCTTCACTTATTCCACATTTTATTATGTTACAACCTTATTCCAAAATGGATTCAAATAATGTTTTCCTCAATATTCTACACACAAAATCCCATAATAACAAAGTTTGTTTGAAAGTTTTGCAAATGTGTTAAAATTAAAATAAAAAAAATGTACATAACTATTCACAGACTTTGCCATGACATTCTAAATGGAGCTCAGGCGCATCCTGTTTGCACTAATCCTCCTTGAGATGTTTCCTCAACTTGATTGGAGTCCACCTGTAGCAAATGTAGTTTATTGGACATGGTTTGGAAAGGCACACACCTGTCTATATAAGGTACCACAGTTGACAGTGCATTTCAGAGCACAAACCAAGCCATGAAGTCCAAGGAATTGTCTGTAGACCTCTGAGACAGGATTGTATCGAGGCACAAATCTGGGCAAGACTATAGAAAGATTCCTGCAGCATTGAAGGTCCCAATGAGCACAGTGGCCTCCATCAGCTGTAAATGGAAGATGTTTGGAACCACCAGGACTCTTCCTAGAGCAGGCCGCCCGGCCAAACTGAGCTATCAGGGGGGAAGGGCTTTAGTCAGAGAGGTGACCAAGAACCCTATGGTCACTCTTACAGAGCTATTACAGACGGAAGCCACTCCTCAGGAAAAAGGCACATAACAGCGTGCCTGGAGTTTGCCAAACGGCACCTGAAGGACTCTCAGTCCATGAGAAAGAAATTCTATGGTCTGATGAAACAAAGGTTGAAGTCTTTGGTCTGAAGGAAACCAGACACGGCTCATCACCTTATCATTATAATCATCAATACCATCCCTACAGTGAAGCATGGTGGTGGCAGCATCATGCTGTGGGGATGTTTTTCAGTGGCAAGAACTGGGAGACTATTCCGGATTGAGGGAAAAAAGAATGCAGACTGGGGAGAAGGTTCATCTTCCATCAGGACAACGACCCTAGGCAAACAACCAAGATAACAAAGGAGTGGGTTCGGGACAACTCTGTGAATGTCCTTGAGTCCAGAGCCCAGAGCCCAGACTTGAACCCGATTGAACATCTCTAGAGAGATCTGAAAATGGCTGTGCACAGACGCTCCCCATCCAACCTGATGGAGCTTGAGAGGTCCTGCAAAGAAGAATGGGAAACTGCGCAAAAGTAGGTATGTCAAGCTTGTAGCATCATCCTCAAAAAGACTTGAGGCTGTAATTGCAGCCAAAGGTTATTCAACAAAGTATTGACCAAAGGCTTTGAATACTTATGTACATGTTCTTTTTTTTAGTTTTTAATACATTTGCAAACATTTCAAACAAACTTTTTTCACTTTGTTATTATGGGGTATTGTATGTGGAATTTTGAGGAAATTCATCCATTTTGGAATAAGGCTGTAAGATAAGAAAAAGTGAAGCACTGTGAATACTTTCCAGATGCACTGTAAGCAAAGGCTGAGCCCCACATATGCATACAATATATCCATTAGTGTGTTTACTAATTCTTCTTTATTTTAAAATGTTATACTTTATATAGGGCCGGTTTCACAGACATGGTTTAAGCCTAGTCCAAGATTTAAAGCTTTTTTATCCAATGGAGATCTTCATTGAGTTGTTCTTTTAATCTTATGCTAGGCTTAATCCATGTCTGTGAAACCAGCCAATAGTGTTGGGAGGAGAAACAGCTGCACCTGCTGTGTGTTCCAGGGCCGTGCGTATGTGGAATTGGTGTTGGTCAGCAGCAGGCGAGTCACGTTAAGCACACTGAGCAGTGGTGTGCTGGAGAGCAGAGGCTCCACTTTGTCCAACCAGTTGACCACACCAGGAGATTCCTAGACAAACAGGCAGATGCAGGCAAGCTTAAAGGATATGGCCGTTGCCATGTTGTATATTTGTATTATTGTTTAATTTGTTTTGTTCATGGCCGTTATGACGAACATGGATGGTTGTTTTTCCTGAAGCTCTGTGAACTTTGCGACAGCAATTAGCTTTCCGGTAGACTTTAGGTAGAGTTTAAAAAAGGGAATAAAGGCAAAGCTGCTCTCTCTTAATAATATAGCTTCTTCATGAAATGTTCATTCATGGATGCTACAGTGTTTGATATAGGTTATATAGGTTACCTTGAAACAATAATTATTAGAGAAAAACAAGTTGTTTCCAGAGGTCATAACATTGGTCAAACAATAAACACAATATGTTATCTAGAGAGTGAATGTATGCGTGTGTGTGTGTGTGCATGCGCGTTTGTGTGTGTTGTACCCATAGTTTTGTGGCGATAGCGTTGGCTTGTGAAGGGCTTAGGCCTGGTGTTGTCAGGGCGATCACAGGCATGGATGACAGCAGGATTTCAGCTGGCAGGCTCAACAGGGTTTCTACCTTCACCCCAACCATAAGGGAGCCTAGCTTCTGCAGTTCACCTGGGCTACCCAGCTGAGCACCAGACACACAGACGTAACTAAGTAAGTCATGTATATTTGTATAGCACCTTTTACAGACAAGATGTGTCACAAAGTGCTTTTCAGGCAAATAAATAAAACATTAATTAACTGCACATTGCAAATTAAGTACTAAATACAATAAAAACTCCAATATAATAATCATAATGATAATAAAAACGTATTTAAAATGATGTGTCTTTAGATAACTCCCAATATGATTATGTCTAACATTGGAGCAGGACACAATCCATATCAATCATAAGTATGTATTGAACAACAATACAGAGCAACGACACATCCACTAGTGATGGAGCCTTTGCATGAAGATAGGACACAAACAAATGAAACACAATTAAAACATGTTTATTTTACTAAGCTTGATCCAATGTGGGGCATTGAGGACATGGTGATAAGTAAATCAGCACTTACGTTCATACTATGAGCCAGCTTGTCCACAATGAGTCCAGCCTGACAATAACACAAAAACATACATAACTACAGTGAAGTCTTCATGTGTAGTAACTCTTGTAAAAAGAGGGGGCGGTGTGTATTTTCAGGCTTGAGGCGTATAATGTTAACCGTGTACAAAAGAAATGGGTACATTAGATGTATTTCTCTCTATTCAAGACTATTACAGCCCCTCAGCTAAGGCAACAGCTGTGAGGCTGAGGCGGGAGTGGAACGCTCCACCTCAGAATAGTGGCCCCTCAAGTACCATCTCCCCAGGGGCAGTGTCTTGAAACCTGTCCACCTGTCAGCTGTTGGGCTTTTAGCCTACACTGCCCCAAGCATCTGCCAGGACGCCCAGCTATGCATGAAAGCTAAGGGCCTTGTGCAGTGAAAGGGGACAAATGAAGGTATCAAATTAAAGAGACAAGTACCAGCTGTTCTCGAATGTGGGGTCGGTACCTCATGAGTTCATAAGTAAATAATTTGTATTATTATTTTTTCCTTAAATTACAACAATTTTTCATAGCACCAATATCACTGTATTAATTACGTTATGTTCCAATTACCAATTGCAGTTTAACCACTTAAATGCAGTAATTGCCATGGACGGGTGCTAGAGGTTTGCCTTGCTACTGTACTGTACCTGCACAGGGCTAAAGCTCAACACAGCTAATGCACGGAGGGCCGGGAGCAGCTGGCTCTCACTGAGAGCCTTCAGGTAGGACAGGCCCAACGATGGCAGGAAGACGGACAGCTCCGCCAGTCTGGAGGCATTGACTGAAGTGGGGGATTTGAATTCTGTGATGTTAAGGAACATGCTGACAATCTGTGAGCACAGGAGCAAGCTTTGTTACATGGATACTCCCAAACGACGAGAATATACACAAACCGCATATAAGGGTCCCCACTCTGAATCAACTGTCAAATTGCCTGAGTTCAATGAAAAACATAATCTAATCTTGGTAACAGTGGGTGGAGCGGGGGGACAGTTAATCGGAAAGCCTAACTGCACCCGGTGGTCATACATACACCATCAGGGTATGAATGTTTGTGTGAATGGGTGCATTTGAGGCAATCACATACACCTCTTTTGAGTGTCTGGTAGGTTGGAAAAGTACTATATGAATGCAGTCAATTTACCATTTAAAATTCCATGATTTATAAGTGGAAAAATAGGCAATAGATATT
The DNA here is from genome assembly GCA_027564835.1 of Typhlichthys subterraneus. Lineage (NCBI taxonomy): Eukaryota > Metazoa > Chordata > Actinopteri > Percopsiformes > Amblyopsidae > Typhlichthys > Typhlichthys subterraneus. Next base: position 36,430 of record JAODUH010082608.1, read on the forward strand.
TAAACATTCAATGACATTCCACAAATTCCATGAGCAGTGGGAACCCTGGCATATGCTGTGAGTACTGTCTGTTTGACTGTCCTACCATTTGGCTGGGCAGGGTGATGCCCTGACGAACACAAGTCATGATGTTTCTCTGGATCACAGGGGAAGCGTCCCAGTCTTTGTATACTAGGAGTTCTTCTGGATCCACCAGGCACGAGAGATTTCCCAGCCTACAGAGATTAACATTATCTTATTAACACTCACCTAGATTTAAATGTTTTTATTACATAAGGGTAATTACCTCATCTAGATAACTGGTTCAACGTTTCGAAATTCTGTATTACCCGAAAATGTAACTCTTAAAAGGTGTACGAAAAGAACTAAATTTAAAGATAAGACAATATTGTTTGCTAGCAGGTTTACAGTTTACTGCAATAGTGTGATCATGTTTACTTTATACTGTAGACAGCAGTCTGATGTGTTTCCATAGCTACTGACCTGGTCAATTGGTCAGCTGTCAGGTTTCTGTAAGTGCCAATAATACTGTGAGCTACAAACTGTTGCTGGAGAAAGCTCATCGGGTTCCTCTGTAGTACATCGAATCCATCCAAAAGCTACATGTTGTCATAAAAACAGAAACCACCAAAACATGTAATCAGCAATAACAAAAATCTTTGTCAATCACTAAATACTGTGTGTGTGCATCTACTGGGTAAACTGTAAATTCATATGGTGATTAGTTATGCTAATATATTTCCAGGTCTTATTCAAGCCACTGCTTAAATTCTCCTGTCTGTCTAGGTCAGACACTATTCTATCTCAGGGCCATTCCTAATTCATGCGTTCCTATCTTTACTTAATTAACATGAGTTACAACCACAAACATATATAGTAAAACACTATACTGTGGAGCAGCACAGAGTAAAAAGGAGTTCAGCTGAGCCATTGACCAATGTGTGAAAACTAGCTCTGCCCTGCCCTGAGGCTAATCGAAATGACAGAGCCCTAGCTTCTCAGGTGTCTGGCCAGGTGTCAGAACTCAGCGTTGTTACCTGAGCAGGCGAGAGGTGTTGGAAGCTGTGGAATGGCAGGTAAACACTCAGGTTACCAGTGTCCCTGATGAGCGATGGATTGCTTATGTTGAGCGAGCCTATAACTTGGCTGTACCAATGGCCGAATGCCTGTCGCTGCTCCACAGACATAGCCAGCAGATTCCTGTTAATACTATCCCTCCTAATAGGAAGATAATATAAACACAATCAGATATGTTATCACAGTGGTTTGGTGCATTCTGCCATGGACAAACTATATTGCGTCCTCACTGACTGCTGCAATAAAAATATTGGAAATATGATGGAATTATATACAAATAAGATAAAAATATATATTTAATTGCTAAATAATACAACAGAAGTACTTCTAGATTAGTGGAATTACTTCACAGAAGTGGAGTTGTATCAATAATGCATGCTCCCAACATTGCTGGACACAATGACACATCACTTAGGAGGCTGAAACCAGCGGCGTGTACTACAGCAGAATATTTGGAAATGCAGGAGAGGATGGTTCCATACTGACTGAATAAATAATGTTATTATTTCCTCTTGGTAATTACAGAATGCAAAGGTAGTTTTTACTCCCACTATCAGGTCGTAACAATTTTAATTCTGCAACATATTATCTGACATTAAATTATTAATTCCAAAATATAAATAACATAAATATGTATTTCAGTATCTTATAATTTGATTCATTTAATACTTTTTTCCCAATTCTTTGAAACCAGTGTTAAAATAATGTGAATCTGACATTCTGGGGGCGCTATTATACAATTCTGGACTCTACAGAAATAACTGAATATCAAATTCGGAAAATCACTCACACATTGACAATTGTCTGTAACAGAGGCAAGCCCTTGATGTCTGCAGGGCTAGCTTTAGTTATCAGAGGGAATAGCTCAGGAAACAGATCGTTGTTTTTCACCAGTTGAGTCTGAAGCAGTACAGATACCATAGCGGAAAGGTATCCATCTGTTATCTGAAAAACAGAGGCAAATGCAAGTTATGCCTGTCTAATGCGGAGCAAAATTGTTACTGTTGTTACTGAAAATTGTTACTGTTGTTACTGATCATATAAACAACTTGAATATACAGGCAATAGCCAGAAAACACAGGAAACAACTTAGATTTCAGCCTGTAAGGCAGTACACTACCATGATATGACTGTAACATGCACTATAAAAACTGAATGGTGATAGGGTAGATACCACACATTATTCTTTATTTTGATATGTTTATGTATGTAGTAATTTCTTTGCTTAGCATCTGTACATTGAATGTGTAACTGCATTGGTCAGATGTGTTACCTGCATCATATCCTTGTTTCTACTGTAATACTGTAGGATCTGCCTGACTGTGGATGCATCAATTGAACTGAGCACGGGCCTCAAATTCTCCATTGGGATGCGGAAATACTCCTAAATGAAGTGAATTATATGCACAAATCACAACATTCATTAGATTAAACATAGAATATATACCCTCTCCGGGAACCATCACCTTATCGTGGTGGAGAGGTTTGTGTGTCCCTATGATCCTGAGAGCTGTGTTGTCTGG